>JAAAWM010011438.1:0-79030 GCA_036873465.1 Thinopyrum obtusiflorum | reverse complement strand
AATGATGGGACTGAATATGATCCACCTTTACCTAGAAGGCGTTCCAAAAATTCTGAGTTTTTAGATCTTGATGCACAAATTGGTAAAAGTGGGATTGAAGAGATCAAAACTCTAGATATTAATGAACCCACTATTTTGGATTTCAAAGAATTTAATTATGATAATTGCTCTTTGATAGATTGTATTTTCTTGTTGCAATCCGTGCTAAATTCTCCACATGCTTATAGTCAACATAAGGCTTTTACTAAACATATCGTTGATGCTTTGATGCAATCTTATGAAGAAAAACTTGAGTTGGAAGTTTCTATCCCTAGAAAACTTTATGATGAGTGGGAACCTACTATTAAAATTAAAATTAAAGATCATGAATGCTATGCTTTGTGTGATTTGGGTGCTAGTGTTTCCACGATTCCAAAGACTTTGTGTGATTTGCTAGGTTACCGTGATTTTGATGATTGCTCTCTAAACTTGCACCTTGCTGATTCCACTATTAAGAAACCTATGGGAAGAATTAATGATGTTCTTATTATTGCAAATAGGAATTATGTGCCCGTAGATTTTATTGTTCTCGACATATATTGCAATCCTTCATGTCCTATTATTCTTGGTAGACCTTTCCTTAGAACGATTGGTGCAATTATTGATATGAAGGAAGGGAATATTAGATTCCAATTTCTGTTAAGAAAAGGCATGGAACACTTCCCTAGAAAGAAAATAAAATTACCTTATGAATCTATTATGAGAGCCACTTATGGATTGCCTACCAAAGATGGCAATACCTAGATCTATCCTTGCTTTTATGCCTAGCTAGGGGCGTTAAACGATAGCGCTTGTTGGGAGGCAACCCAATTTTATTTTTAGTTTTTTTTGCTTTTGCTTCTGTTTAGGAATAAATATTTGTTCTAGCCTCTGGTTAGATGTGTTTTTATGTTTTAATTAGTGTTTGTGCCAAGTTAAACCTATAGGATCTTCTTGGATGATAGTTATTTGATCTTGCTGAAAATTCCAGAAACTTTCTGTTCACGAAAATAATTGTTAAAAATAACCAGAACGTGATAAAATATTGATTCCAATTGCTTCTGATCAATAAACAAATTGTCTAGATCCTCCTATTTTTTCTAAATTTTTTGAGCTCCAGAAGTTTGCGTTAGTTACAGATTACTACAGACTGTTCTGTTTTTGACAGATTCTGTTTTTCGTGTGTTGTTTGCTTATTTTGATGAATCTATGGCTAGTAAAAAAGTTTATAAACCATAGAGAAGTTGGAATACAGTAGGTTTAACACCAATATAAATAAAGAATGAGTTCATTACAGTACCTTGAAGTGGTATTTTGTTTTCTTTCGCTAACGGAGCTCATGAGATTTTCTGTTAAGTTTTGTGTTGTGAAGTTTTCAAGTTTTGGGTAAACGATTTGATGGATTATGGAACAAGGAGTGGCAAGAGCCTAAGCTTGGGGATGCCCATGGCACCCCAAGGTAATCTAAGGATACCAAAAAGCCAAAGCTTGGGGATGCCCCGGAAGGCATCCCCTCTTTCGTCTACTTTCATCGGTAACTTTACTTGGAGCTATATTTTTATTCACCACATGATATGTGTTTTGCTTGGAGCGTCTTGTATGATTTGAGTCTTTGCTTTTTAGTTTACCACAATAATCTTTGCTGTACACACCTTTTGATGAGAGACACACATGATTCGGAATTTATTAGAATACTCTATGCGCTTCACTTATATCTTTTGAGCTATATAGTTTTTGCTCTAGTGCTTCACTTATATCTTTTAGAGCACGGCGGTGGTTTTGTTTTATAGAAACTATTATTCTCTCATGATTCACTTATATTATTTTGAGAGTCTTAAACAGCATGGTAATTTGCTTAAATTGGGAAATTAATCCTAATATGTTAGGTATTCAAAACTAGTAAAAAACTTTCTTATGAGTGTGCTGAATACTAAGAGAAGTTTGATGCTTGATGACCCCCCCCCCCCCCCCCCCCCCCCCCCCCCCCCCCCCCCCCCCCCCCCCCCCCCCCCCCCCCCCCCCCCCCCCCCCCCCCCCCCCCCCCCCCCCCCCCCCCCCCCCCCCCCCCCCCCCCCCCCCCCCCCCCCCCCCCCCCCCCCCCCCCCCCCCCCCCCCCCCCCCCCCCCCCCCCCCCCCCCCCCCCCCCCCCCCCCCCCCCCCCCCCCCCCCCCCCCCCCCCCCCCCCCCCCCCCCCCCCCCCCCCCCCCCCCCCCCCCCCCCCCCCCCCCCCCCCCCCCCCCCCCCCCCCCCCCCCCCCCCCCCCCCCCCCCCCCCCCCCCCCCCCCCCCCCCCCCCCCCCCCCCCCCCCCCCCCCCCCCCCCCCCCCCCCCCCCCCCCCCCCCCCCCCCCCCCCCCCCCCCCCCCCCCCCCCCCCCCCCCCCCCCCCCCCCCCCCCCCCCCCCCCCCCCCCCCCCCCCCCCCCCCCCCCCCCCCCCCCCCCCCCCCCCCCCCCCCCCCCCCCCCCCCCCCCCCCCCCCCCCCCCCCCCCCCCCCCCCCCCCCCCCCCCCCCCCCCCCCCCCCCCCCCCCCCCCCCCCCCCCCCCCCCCCCCCCCCCCCCCCCCCCCCCCCCCCCCCCCCCCCCCCCCCCCCCCCCCCCCCCCCCCCCCCCCCCCCCCCCCCCCCCCCCCCCCCCCCCCCCCCCCCCCCCCCCCCCCCCCCCCCCCCCCCCCCCCCCCCCCCCCCCCCCCCCCCCCCCCCCCCCCCCCCCCCCCCCCCCCCCCCCCCCCCCCCCCCCCCCCCCCCCCCCCCCCCCCCCCCCCCCCCCCCCCCCCCCCCCCCCCCCCCCCCCCCCCCCCCCCCCCCCCCCCCCCCCCCCCCCCCCCCCCCCCCCCCCCCCCCCCCCCCCCCCCCCCCCCCCCCCCCCCCCCCCCCCCCCCCCCCCCCCCCCCCCCCCCCCCCCCCCCCCCCCCCCCCCCCCCCCCCCCCCCCCCCCCCCCCCCCCCCCCCCCCCCCCCCCCCCCCCCCCCCCCCCCCCCCCCCCCCCCCCCCCCCCCCCCCCCCCCCCCCCCCCCCCCCCCCCCCCCCCCCCCCCCCCCCCCCCCCCCCCCCCCCCCCCCCCCCCCCCCCCCCCCCCCCCCCCCCCCCCCCCCCCCCCCCCCCCCCCCCCCCCCCCCCCCCCCCCCCCCCCCCCCCCCCCCCCCCCCCCCCCCCCCCCCCCCCCCCCCCCCCCCCCCCCCCCCCCCCCCCCCCCCCCCCCCCCCCCCCCCCCCCCCCCCCCCCCCCCCCCCCCCCCCCCCCCCCCCCCCCCCCCCCCCCCCCCCCCCCCCCCCCCCCCCCCCCCCCCCCCCCCCCCCCCCCCCCCCCCCCCCCCCCCCCCCCCCCCCCCCCCCCCCCCCCCCCCCCCCCCCCCCCCCCCCCCCCCCCCCCCCCCCCCCCCCCCCCCCCCCCCCCCCCCCCTTCCTACTCAACGAGTATAGCTATCTTACCCTCTTGATCGGCTTCCATGCCATGTTATGGGTTAAACCTGCCTGTTTGCAACTTGCTACTCTGCCAAGTGACCCACCGTACTCTTGACAGTCAATCTTCCATGACCCTGAACTTGTCAAGGTTAAAACAACGGTTCTTGTCACATGAGAGCTGGCTTACAGAGAGCTAGGATAAACTCACATGTCTGATGTAGTCTCTCCGCTATGTGGCCCATTCGTACTCTTAACAGTCAATCTTCTTAGAAGACCTTGAACTAGTTAAGGTTAAAATGATGGATTTCTGTCATGTGAGAGCCGGCTTACGGGATGAAAGGCTATCATGCTAAGCTTGTTTGAAGCAAAAAATTGAGTTTTTCAAAACCAATCTTTTTTGGTCGTGCCCAACAAGCCAGCTTAACACATATTTGAGATATACATGTTTATGTTCTCTATTTCTGTTTTGCAGAAACCTTTTATGTACAGATGAGGAGTTGTCGGGTCATACAGATCCAGGTTATATTGCTCCACGTTGAGCTTATTGTGGCTATAAGCCGCCAGCGTACTCTTTTTAAAAATTGGATCTGACCATGAGTCATTGGATTATTAACTCGTCCTGGATTTTGACTATAAGTCGCCATTATAAGCATTGATGGATTGACGTCTACTACGCAACCTTCTTCTTGTAGACTCATGTTGGGCCTCCAAACGCAGGGTTTTGTAGGACAGTGGCAAATTCCCCTCAAGTGGATGACCTAAGGTTTATCAATCCGTGGGAGGCGTACCCCCCCCCCCCCCCCCCCCCCCCCCCCCCCCCCCCCCCCCCCCCCCCCCCCCCCCCCCCCCCCCCCCCCCCCCCCCCCCCCCCCCCCCCCCCCCCCCCCCCCCCCCCCCCCCCCCCCCCCCCCCCCCCCCCCCCCCCCCCCCCCCCCCCCCCCCCCCCCCCCCCCCCCCCCCCCCCCCCCCCCCCCCCCCCCCCCCCCCCCCCCCCCCCCCCCCCCCCCCCCCCCCCCCCCCCCCCCCCCCCCCCCCCCCCCCCCCCCCCCCCCCCCCCCCCCCCCCCCCCCCCCCCCCCCCCCCCCCCCCCCCCCCCCCCCCCCCCCCCCCCCCCCCCCCCCCCCCCCCCCCCCCCCCCCCCCCCCCCCCCCCCCCCCCCCCCCCCCCCCCCCCCCCCCCCCCCCCCCCCCCCCCCCCCCCCCCCCCCCCCCCCCCCCCCCCCCCCCCCCCCCCCCCCCCCCCCCCCCCCCCCCCCCCCCCCCCCCCCCCCCCCCCCCCCCCCCCCCCCCCCCCCCCCCCCCCCCCCCCCCCCCCCCCCCCCCCCCCCCCCCCCCCCCCCCCCCCCCCCCCCCCCCCCCCCCCCCCCCCCCCCCCCCCCCCCCCCCCCCCCCCCCCCCCCCCCCCCCCCCCCCCCCCCCCCCCCCCCCCCCCCCCCCCCCCCCCCCCCCCCCCCCCCCCCCCCCCCCCCCCCCCCCCCCCCCCCCCCCCCCCCCCCCCCCCCCCCCCCCCCCCCCCCCCCCCCCCCCCCCCCCCCCCCCCCCCCCCCCCCCCCCCCCCCCCCCCCCCCCCCCCCCCCCCCCCCCCCCCCCCCCCCCCCCCCCCCCCCCCCCCCCCCCCCCCCCCCCCCCCCCCCCCCCCCCCCCCCCCCCCCCCCCCCCCCCCCCCCCCCCCCCCCCCCCCCCCCCCCCCCCCCCCCCCCCCCCCCCCCCCCCCCCCCCCCCCCCCCCCCCCCCCCCCCCCCCCCCCCCCCCCCCCCCCCCCCCCCCCCCCCCCCCCCCCCCCCCCCCCCCCCCCCCCCCCCCCCCCCCCCCCCCCCCCCCCCCCCCCCCCTCAGCCCCGAGGGTGAACTACTCCCTCCTCGTCATGGAGACCGCCGGGATAATGAAGATGGCCACCGGTGATGATTTCCCCCTCGGGCAGGGTGCCGGAACGGGCTCCCGATTGGTTTTCGGTGGCTACAGAGGCTTGCGGCGGCGGAACTCCCGATCTAGGTTTCTTTCTGGGGGGGGTTTCTGAATTTATAGGAATTTTTCGCGTCGGTTTCACGTCAGGGGGTTCCACGAGTCAGCGACAAGGCAGGGGGCGCGCCCTCCACCCTTGTCATTGACTCGGGACTCTTCTGGCCCAACTCCTGTTCTTCGGGGGCTTCTTCTGGTCCATAAAAAATCATCGTAAATTTTCAGCTCGTTTGGACTCCGTTTGATATTCCTTTTCTGTAAAACTCAAAAACAAGGAAAAATAGAAACTGGCACTGGGCTCTAGGTTATTAGGTTAGTCCCAAAAATCATATAAAATAGCATATAAATGCATATAAAACATCCAAGATGGATAATATAATAGCATGGAACCCCCCCCCCCCCCCCCCCCCCCCCCCCCCCCCCCCCCCCCCCCCCCCCCCCCCCCCCCCCCCCCCCCCCCCCCCCCCCCCCCCCCCCCCCCCCCCCCCCCCCCCCCCCCCCCCCCCCCCCCCCCCCCCCCCCCCCCCCCCCCCCCCCCCCCCCCCCCCCCCCCCCCCCCCCCCCCCCCCCCCCCCCCCCCCCCCCCCCCCCCCCCCCCCCCCCCCCCCCCCCCCCCCCCCCCCCCCCCCCCCCCCCCCCCCCCCCCCCCCCCCCCCCCCCCCCCCCCCCCCCCCCCCCCCCCCCCCCCCCCCCCCCCCCCCTACGCCTCCCACGGATTGATAAACCTTAGGTCATCCACTTGAGGGGAATTTGCCACTGTCCTACAAAACCCTGCGTTTGGAGGCCCAACATGAGTCTACAAGAAGAAGGTTGCGTAGTAGACGTCAATCCATCAATGCTTATAATGGCGACTTATAGTCAAAATCCAGGACGAGTTAATAATCCAATGACTCATGGTCAGATCCAATTTTTAAAAAGAGTACGCTGGCGGCTTATAGCCACAATAAGCTCAACGTGGAGCAATATAACCTGGATCTGTATGACCCGACAACTCCTCATCTGTACATAAAAGGTTTCTGCAAAACAGAAATAGAGAACATAAACATGTATATCTCAAATATGTGTTAAGCTGGCTTGTTGGGCACGACCAAAAAAGATTGGTTTTGAAAAACTCAATTTTTTGCTTCAAACAAGCTTAGCATGATAGCCTTTCATCCCGTAAGCCGGCTCTCACATGACAGAAATCCATCATTTTAACCTTAACTAGTTCAAGGTCTTCTAAGAAGATTGACTGTTAAGAGTACGAATGGGCCACATAGCGGAGAGACTACATCAGACATGTGAGTTTATCCTAGCTCTCTGTAAGCCAGCTCTCATGTGACAAGAACCGTTGTTTTAACCTTGACAAGTTCAGGGTCATGGAAGATTGACTGTCAAGAGTACGGTGGGTCACTTGGCAGAGTAGCAAGTTGCAAACAGGCAGGTTTAACCCATAACATGGCATGGAAGCCGATCAAGAGGGTAAGATAGCTATACTCGTTGAGTAGGAACCCCCCCCCCCCCCCCCCCCCCCCCCCCCCCCCCCCCCCCCCCCCCCCCCCCCCCCCCCCCCCCCCCCCCCCCCCCCCCCCCCCCCCCCCCCCCCCCCCCCCCCCCGATCAAGAGGGTAAGATAGCTATACTCGTTGAGTAGGAAGCCCCCAAGTGACCTTATGATCAATCAATAAAGACTCATGCACAAAAAATATGAGATGAAATGACAGAGGCCCCAAAATTTGGGGATGCCGACTTTATTATGTTGATCATAAAAAGATATGTACATCGATGAAGGTATATACAATGATGAGAGCCAATGACTCAAGTGTAGTAAGGCCGAAGATGAGCAATGTTCCAAGGCCTGCTGGTCTCCTCCTCAGATGTGCGTGAATCTTTGTTCTCACGTATGTCAATGAGGTATTATTTACCATTGTTGAGGTTTTTGCTGACCACGAAGGGTCCTTCCCAAGGAGGTGAAAGCTTATACATCCCTGTCTGATCTTGGATCAAAAGGAGCACTAAGTCGCCCTCCTGAAAGGTCCGGCTTCGAACCCTACGGTTGTGATAGCGACGTAGGTCTTGCTGATAAATTGCTGAACGAGCCGCCGCAAGATCACACTCCTCCTCAAGAGCATCCAAAGCGTTCGGATGCGCCATCTCATTGTCAGTTTCCACATAAGCCGCCACACAGGGCGAGTCATGACGAATATCACTTGGGAGAACTGCCTCAGCACCATAAACCATGAAGAAGGGTGTATAACCCATTGACCTGGTGGGGGTGGTCCTGATGCTCGAAAGAACCAAAGGAAGCTCTTCCACCCAACGACCCGGAGTCCTTTTTAAGGGAACCATGAGCCGGGGTTTGATTCCTCTCAAAATCTCCTGGTTAGCACATTCTGCCTGACTGTTGGACTCAGGATGTGCAACTGAGGAAACATCAAGCCTGATGTGCTCTCTTTGACAAAATTCCTTCATAGCACCTTTAGACAAATTCATCCCATTATCAGTGATGATACTATGAGGGTAACCAAAGCGGAAAATCAGCTTTTTGACAAACTAAACTGCAGTAGCCGCCTCACAATTACCGACCGGCTCTGCCTCTACCCACTTAGTGAACTTGTCAACTGCCACCAGAAGGTGGGTATTCTTATCCTTAGACCTCTTGAAAGGTCCAACCATATCAAGCCCCCAGACCGCAAACGGCCAAGTGATTGGGATCATCCACAATTCCTGAGCCGGCACATGAGCTTGCCTTGCGAACTTCTGACACCCATCGCAATTACTAACAATATCCACTGTGTATGCATGAGCTGTCAACAAGAAAAATCCGTGATGAAATGCCTTAGCTACCAGCGATCGTGAGTCAGCATGATCCTAGACTCATAGAACTAAAAGAAAATAAGATGTAGCAAAGTCCAGACCATGGACCTACTTCTCTGCCTACAGTGTGCCTGCACAGTGCACGCTGTCTTTTCTCTCTACTGTCCAGTTCACGGTTTCCTCCTAGTGAGTAGTGCATAGTGCACAGTGCATAGTACCCCAGCTTTTTAGTCCCTACCTCTCACCTATGACCTATAGAGCTCACGAGATTCCCTCCAACGCCTATTCTTGTCATTCCCACCCCTGGTTTTCCTTCCTGTGCATGTACTTTTCATCCTGCCCCCTACTTTTTTCCTCTTGCACGTGCGTGTTCATCCAACATATTGCAAAGGCAGACGGCTTAGGCTAGAGGAGCGCCACAGCGTTATATCATCGATATAGCGACGATATACCGACACCTTAAAAACCTTGGTGATGACCACAGTCGCCCGCATGTATCTCTTGCAAAATCTCACGGCCCTCTTCAAGAGAGACACAACGTTGAAAAACACCAATCACATTGCATCGATGTAACTCGCCATTGACAATAGTCATAGACTTAGAACGCCGTGTAATCTGCCACGCCAAATTTTCGTCCTCGGGTAACTCGCCATGAGTGAGATAAGCCAGATAAGGCAGCGTCCAGTCAGGAATAGCATGAAGAGCCGCCACCAACTGTCCTTCCGGGTCAGGAATAGCAAGATCTTCCTCGGATGGTAACTTGACCAAAGGATTGTGTAACACATCGAGGAACACATTGGGGGGCACCATCTTACATTGAGACCCAAGCCGGGATAGTGCATCAGCTGTCTCGTTTTTCCGTCAATCAATATGATCCACCTGATAACCCTTAAAATGACCAGCAATATTATCAACCGCCTGTCGATAAGCCACCATGAGCGGGTATTTAGAGTCCCACTTGCCCGAAACTTGCTGAGCCACGAGGTCTGAGTCACCTAGACATCTGACCCGGCTTAAATTCATCTCCTTAGCCATACGAAACCCATGGAGCAAAGCTTCATACTCAGCTGCATTGTTAGTACAAGGAAACATTAACCTTAAAACATAACCGAATTTATCACCTCATGGGGAAGTCAAAATAACTCCAGCCCCCGAGCCTTTCAGTTGCCTAGACCCATCAAAGTGGATTATCCATTATGTGTTGTCAGGCTTCTCCTCAGGTGTTTGCAATTCTGTCCAATCATTTATGAAGTCCACCAAAGCTTGGGACTTGATGGCTGTTCTTGGCATATATTTCATATTATGAGGTCCAAGCTCGATTGCCCACTTAGCAACCCGGCCAGTGGCTTCTCTGTTTTGAATAATATCTCCTAAAGGAGCAGAGCTAACCACAGTAATAGGATGCCCAAGGAAATAGTGTTTCAACTTGCGACTCGCCATGAATACCCCAAACACCAGCTTCTGCCAATGTGGATATATTTGCTTGGATTCAGTCAAGACCTCACTGACATAGTAAACCGGCCGATGGACTGGGTACTCTTTACCTGCCTCCTTTCACTCCACAACAACTGCTACGCTGACAACCTTATTATTAGCCGCCACGTACAGGAGCAAAGGCTCTTTGTCTATAGGAGCAGCCAAGATAGGCGGCTCAGCCAACATCTTTTTGAGTGCCTCAAACACCTCATTAGCAGAATCACTCCAAACAAAATGATCCGTCTTCTTCATTATCTGATACAAAGGAATTGCCTTTTCTCCTAGGCGACTTATAACCCGGCTTAAAGCTGCAATACGACCCGCCAAATGCTAAATGTCATTGACACACGCCGGCTTAGAAAGTGAAGTGATGGCCTTTATTTTCACCGCGTTAGCTTCAATGCCCCGTTCTGAGACCAGAAAACATAGCAATTTACCTGCAGGCACACCAAAGACACACTTGGCCGGGTTAAGCATCATCTTGTAGACCCAAAGATTGTCAAAAAATTTCTTCAAATCAGTAAGAAGAGTCTCCTTCTTCCTAGACTTGACCACAATATCATCCACATAAGCATGAACGTTGCGCCCAATTTGATCATGAAAACAATTCTAAACATAGCGTTGATAGGTCGCCTGGGCACTCTTGAGTCCAAAGGGCATGGAAACATAGCAGAAAGCTCCAAAAGGTGTGATGAAGGCTACTTCTCTTGGTCTTTAACTGCCATCTTGATCTAATGATAACCAGAATAAGCATCTAGGAAGCATAAGCTCTCACAACCCGTCATTGCATCAATAATTTTGTCGATACAGGGGAGAGCAAATGGATCAGCCGTACAAGCCTTATTGAGATATGTGTAATCAACACACATATGCCACGTGCCATTTTTCTTAAGTACCATCACGGGGTTAGCCAACCACTCAGGGTGAAAAACTTCCACGATAAACCCAGCCGCCAAGAGCCGGGCTACCTCTTCTCCAACCCCCCCCCCCCCCCCCCCCCCCCCCCCCCCCCCCCCCCCCCCCCCCCCCCCCCCCCCCCCCCCCCCCCCCCCCCCCCCCCCCCCCCCCCCCCCCCCCCCCCCCCCCCCCCCCCCCCCCCCCCCCCCCCCCCCCCCCCCCCCCCCCCCCCCCCCCCCCCCCCCCCCCCCCCCCCCCCCCCCCCCCCCCCCCCCCCCCCCCCCCCCCCCCCCCCCCCCCCCCCCCCCCCCCCCCCCCCCCCCCCCCCCCCCCCCCCCCCCCCCCCCCCCCCCCCCCCCCCCCCCCCCCCCCCCCCCCCCCCCCCCCCCCCCCCCCCCCCCCCCCCCCCCCCCCCCCCCCCCCCCCCCCCCCCCCCCCCCCCCCCCCCCCCCCCCCCCCCCCCCCCCCCCCCCCCCCCCCCCCCCCCCCCCCCCCCCCCCCCCCCCCCCCCCCCCCCCCCCCCCCCCCCCCCCCCCCCCCCCCCCCCCCCCCCCCCCCCCCCCCCCCCCCCCCCCCCCCCCCCCCCCCCCCCCCCCCCCCCCCCCCCCCCCCCCCCCCCCCCCCCCCCCCCCCCCCCCCCCCCCCCCCCCCCCCCCCCCCCCCCCCCCCCCCCCCCCCCCCCCCCCCCCCCCCCCCCCCCCCCCCCCCCCCCCCCCCCCCCCCCCCCCCCCCCCCCCCCCCCCCCCCCCCCCCCCCCCCCCCCCCCCCCCCCCCCGTGGGCTTTTTCAGAGGGGTCATATCAGCCGGGTCAACATTGTCCTTATAAAACTTGAGCTCCTCAGTAGCACAAGCCGACTCTGCATAAGCTGCATCTCCTTCCTCACACTCCAGGGCGACTTTCCGATCACCATGTACTATAATTGTCCCGTTTGGCCCTGGCATCTTAAGCTGCAGATAAATATAACAAGGGCGAGCCATAAACTGAGCATAAGCCGGCCGTCCAAACAGAGCATGATATGGACTCTTAATTTTGACCACCTCAAACCACAATGTCTCTGTTCTGTAATTATACTCGTCACCAAAAGCCACCTCTAGTGATATCTTTCCAACAGGGTAAGCCGACTTACCAGGCACCACGCCATGGAAAACTATGGAGGATGGCTTGAGATTCTTATCAGTCAGATTCATCCGGCGAAAAGTATCATAATACAGGATGTTGATGCTGCTACCACCATCCATAAGTACCTTAGTGAACTTATAGCCACCTACCTGAGGGGCCACCACAAGGGCTAAGTGGCCCGGGTTATCAAGCCGTGGCGGGTGATCCACCCTGCTCCACGATATCGTGTGCTCAGACCATCTCAGATATTGCGGAACAGCCGGCTCTACTGCATGAATCGCCCGTTTATGAACCTTCTGGTCTCACTTGCAAAGACTTGTAGTGAAAATGTGGTACTGACCCCCACTAAGCTGCTTTGGATTGCTCTGATACCCTGACTGATTATTTTGCTGCTGGTTACCCTGACCAGACTGCTGATTATGACCACCATGGTTACCTTGACCCTGATAACCAGAATTTGATCCGCCACCACCAAAGCCGGATCCCTGAGAACCAGATCCTGACCCGCCATGCGACCCATTGCCGTTACCATGATGCTGGTTAAGGCTATGATTTCTGAACTCTCGCATAATGTAACAATCCTTCCAGGCATGAGTAGACGGCCTGTTGGGAAGACTATGCTTCGGGCAAGGGTCATTAAGCATTACCTCAAGATTGAAAGGCTTTGCTCCACCAAAAGGCGGCTTACCATTACCGTTACAACGCTGGTTTTTATGCCCAGTGTTGGTGTTAGCCACTAAATCTGACCCGACATCAAGGTGTCTCCGCTTACCACCATTACCCTAGTTGTTGCCATTGTTCCCTGTTATATTCTGCTGCTGACCCTTACCGTTGCCATTCTTCTTGCCTTTGTTGGATTTATCATCATCAGAACCAGGGTCCTTCATGTTACCAGAGTCTGCATATCTAGTGAGAGCCGCCATGAGTTTGCCCATGTCCTGGCAAGTGCGTTTGAGCCGCCCAAGCTTCTCCTTAAGGGGGGCAAAGTGACAATTCTTCTCTAAGATCAGAACCGCCGGACCCGCCGCAATACTATCAGAAGAGTGAATAATAGCGGAGACCTGCCGGACCCAATGATGGGCCAACTCATCCTCACGCTGCACGCAGTGATCCAGATCAATAATCGTCAGAGGCTGCTTGCATGTTCCTTCAATTTTTTGGATGAAACACGCCTTCAACTCTGCCCACGAACTGATGAAATTAGGAGGTAAGCCTTTCAACCACGTACGAGCCAGCCCTTCCAACATCATAGTAAAGTATTTGGCATAGACAACATCATTGACATCCAACATCTCCATGGCTAACTCATAACTCTCAATCCAAGCCTCAGGAGGAAGATCAACTGTATAATTGGGCACCTTGCCAGGGCCCTTAAAATCTTTGGGTAAACGCTCGTTACGCAAAGCCGGTACTAAACACGGCACTCCAGCAGACCTGGAAATTGCACCGGCTCCAATCGAAGCTGAAGGGGTAACCGGAGGCTGCTGATAAGCCTCCTGGTGAGCCGCCTGAACATCAGTCCTCGGGTTAAGGGGCGGGTTATGATACGTCTCCAACGTATCTATAATTTTTGATTGCTTCATGCTATATTATATTCTGTTTTGGATGATTAATGGGCTTTGTTATACACTTTTATATTATTTTTGGGACTAACCTATTAACCAGAGGCCCAGCCCAAATTGCTGTTTTTTTGCCTATTTCAGAGTTTCGCAGAAAAAGAATATCAAACGGAGTCCAAACGGAATGAAACCTTCGGGAACGTGATTTTTGGAACAAACGTGATCCAGAGGACTTGGAGTCTACGTCAAGAAATCAACCAGGAGAGCACGAGGCAGGGGGGCGCGCCTACCCCCCAGGCGCGCCCTCCACCCTCGTGGGGCCCACGTTGCTCCACCGACGTACTTCTTCCTCCTATATATACCTATGTATCCCCAAACTACCAGATACGGAGCCAAAACCCTATTTCCACCGCCGCAACCTTCTGTACCTGTGAGATCCCATCTTGGAGCCTTTTCCGGCGCTCCGCCGGAGGGGGCATTGATCACGGAGGGCTTCTACATCAACACCGTAGCCTCTCCGATGATGTGTGAGTAGTTTACCTCAGACCTTCGGGTCCATAGTTATTAGCTAGATGGCTTCTTCTCTCTTTTTGGATCTCAATACAAAGTTCTCCCCCTCTCTTGTGGAGATCTATTCGATGTAATCTTCTTTTGCGGTGTGTTTGTCGAGATCCGACGAATTGTGGGTTTATGATCAAGTTTATCTATGAACAATATTTGAATCTTCTCTGAATTCTTTTATGTATGATTGGTTATCTTTGCAAGTCTCTTCGAATTATCAGTTTGGTTTGGCCTACTAGATTGATCTTTCTTGCAATAGGAGAAGTGCTTAGCTTTGGGTTCAATCTTGCGGTGTCCTTTCCCAGTGACAGCAGGGGCAGCAAGGCACGTATTGTATTGTTGCCATCGAGGATAAAAAGATGGGGTTTATATCATATTGCATGAGTTTATCCCTCTACATCATGTCATCTTACTTAAAGCATTACTCTGTTCTTATGAACTTAATACTCTAGATGCATGCTGGATAGCGGTCAATGTGTGGAGTAATAGTAGTAGATGCAGAATTGTTTCGGTCTACTTGTCGCGGACGTGATGCCTATATACATGATCATACCTAGATATTCTCATAACTATGCTCAATTTTATCAATTGCTCGACAGTAATTCGTTTACCCACCGTAATACTTATGCTCTTGAGAGAAGAGACTAGTGAAACCTATGGCCCCCGGGTCTATTTTCCATCATATTAATCTTCCAACACTTAGTTATTTTTATTGCCTTTTATTTTACTTTGCATCTTTATTATAAAAATACCAAAAAAATATTATCTTATCATATCTATCAGATCTCACTCTCGTAAGTGACCGTGAAGGGATTGACAACCCCTTTATCGCGTTGGTTGCGAGGTTCTTGTTTGTTTGTGTAGGTGAGTGGGACTCGTGCGTGATCTCCTACTGGATTGATACCTTGGTTCTCAAAAACTGAGGGAAATACTTACGCTACTTTGCTGCATCACCCCTTCCTCTTCAGGGAAAACCAACGCAGTGCTCAAGAGGTAGCAGGTTATTATCACAGGGCGGGTTACATCGCCGCTCACTGCTGTTGGGCCTCCAAGCACAGAGTTTTGTAGGACAGTGGCAATTTTCCCTCAAGTGGATGACCTAAGGTTTATCAATCTGTGGGAGGCGTAGGATGAAGATAGTCTCTCTCAAACAACCCTGCAACAAAATACAAGAAATCTCTTGTGTCCCCAACACACCCAATACAATGGCAAATCGTATAGGTGCACTAGTTCGGCGAAGAGATGGTGATAAAAGTGTAATATGGATGGTATAAATATATTTTTATAATCTGAATAAATAAAAACAGCAAGGTAGCAATTGATAAAATGGAGCACAAACGGTATTGCAATGCTTGAAAATGAGGCCTAGGGTCCGTACTTTCGCTAGTGCAATCTCTCAACAAAGCTAATATAATTGGATCATATAACCACCCCTCAATGTGCAACGAAGAATCACTCCGAAGTTCTTATCTAGCAGAGAATATAAGAAGAAATTGTTTGTAGGGTACGAAACAACCTTAAAGTTATTCTTTCCGTTTGATCTATTCAAGAGTTCGTACTAATATAACACAAAGCTATTCTTTCCATTCGATCTATCCAAGAGTTCGTACTAAAATAACACCATATGATACGCATCAACCAACTCTAATATCACCTAGATAC
Organism: Thinopyrum obtusiflorum; assembly: GCA_036873465.1. Classification (NCBI taxonomy): domain Eukaryota; kingdom Viridiplantae; phylum Streptophyta; class Magnoliopsida; order Poales; family Poaceae; genus Thinopyrum; species Thinopyrum obtusiflorum. The sequence continues at coordinate 63,585 of JAAAWM010011438.1, read as the reverse complement.
TCCAATGTCACCACAAGTATCCATGAGTTAATTATACGATACGCACCAAACAATTTCAGATTCATAATTCTCGATCCAACACAAAGAAAATCAAAGAGTGCCCCAAGATTTCTACCAGAGAAACAAGGACGAAAACGTGCATCAACCCCTATGCATAGATTACCCCAATGTCACCTCGAGAATCCGCGAGTTGAGTGCCAAAACATACATCAAGTGAATCAATATAATACCCCATTGTCACCACGAGTATTCATATGCAAGACATATATCAAGTGCTCTCAAATCCATAAAAGTATTCAATCCGATAAAACGAAATCTCAAAGGGAAAACTCAATTCATCACAACAAGATAGAGAGGGAAAAACACCATATGATCCAACTATATTAACAAAGCCCGCGATACATCAAGATCGTGCCATCTCAAGAACACGAGAGAGAGAGAGAGATTAAACACATAGCTACTGGTACAATCCCTCAGCCCCAAGGGTGGACTACTCCCTCCTCATCATGGTGGCCGCCGGGATGATGAAGATGGCCACCGGTGATGATTTCCCCCTCCGGCAGGGTGCCAGAACAGGGTCTAGATTGGATCTCATGGATACAGAGGCTTGCGGCGGCGGAACTTCTGATCTAGGGTTACCCCCGAGGGTTTTTGGAATATTTGGTGATTTATAGGGCAGAGAGGGGTGCGGGAGGCCACCGAGGTGGGCACAACCCACCTGGGCGCGCCTGGGCCCCCAGGTGCGCCCTGGTGGGTTGTGCCCCCCTCGGGGCACCCCCCTGGTGCTTCTCTGGCCCACTGGATGTCTTCTGGTCCATAAAAAATCCACAAAAAGTTTCGCGGTGTTTGGACTCTGTTTGATATTGATTTCCTACAATGTAAAAAACAAGCAAAAAACAGCAACTGGCACTGGGCACTGGGTCAATAGGTTAGTCCCAAAAAATGATATAAAGTTGCTATAAAATGATTGTAAAACATCCAAGAATGATAATATAACAGCATGAATACTTCATAAATTATAGATACATTGGAGACGTATCAACATCCCCAAGCTTAATTCCCACTCGTCCTCGAGTAGGTAAATGATAAAAGAAATAATCTATGAAGTGTGAATGCTAGCAAAGTGCATAAGTTTGATCAATGATAATTTCAATCACTTTTCCTAGCATCATAACAACAATTCTTTCTTATAAAACTTCTCATGTTAAAGTAGCAGCCAATTCACATGTTAAGGTTCAAACAATGAATTCTCTTGAAACTCAACAACCTATGTTCTCAGTCACCAAACAATTGCAATTCAACTTATTCAACAGAGTCTAAGTAAGAGCTCCACATACTTAGCCATCATATAGTCTTCTATGATTGCTAACACTCACCGCATACACATGAGCAAAACGTTTCAACCAGACACATAGAAAGATAGTGGCTTATAATTTCGCCTCCCAACGTATTCACCTCAAGGGTGATGTCAACAATAATAACGCATGCCACCCATATCCAACTGGACATATGTGCCTAGATCTTTCCTCACCACATGATGCTTGCCAAATGAGAAAAATAAAAAGGAATAGAGAGAAAAACTTTGACTCTTGCATAAAAGTAAATACATAAAAGTAAAAGATAAGCCCTTCGCAGAGGGAAGCAGAGGTTGCCATGCGCTTATTTGTTTGTATGCTCAACCCCTTAGTGCAAAAGAATGTCACGTTATATTGCCCCTTGTGATGGCAACCTTTATTATGCAGTCTGTCGCTTTTATTTCTTTACCATCACAAGTTCGTACAACGCTCAATTTTCTCTTACACTAAATGATCTTACACTTTTAGAAGCAATTTTTATTGCATTATTGCACCGATGACAACTTACTTGAAGGATCTTACTCAATCCATAGGTAGGTATGGTGGACTCTTGAAAATAAGATTTGGGTTTAAGGGTTTTTCGATGCACAAGTAGTATCTCTACTTAGTGCGGAATTTTTGGCTAGCAAAGATGGGGGGCAAGCACCACATGTTGAAGGATCTATAACAATATAACTTCTATGTGAATATGAACAAACATAAATCATTACGTTGTCTTCCTTGTCCAATGTCAACAATTTTGGCATATAATATTTTGATGGGGGCTCACAATCACAAAAGATTTCTAAGATAGTGTATTTGCATGTGAAAGTTCTCTTCCTTCTATTAATCATTCATGAATTGCTTGTATGACCAAAATTGTGATTGTCAAGCCTCAAAAGATTTCACTTTCTAAACCCAATGGGAAGCTACCAATAGGCATGATATGAACATATAATTTCAACTTCATGATATTCAATTCATTCAACAATTTACTCATAGGATATAAGTGAAGCACAAGAGTAAATGACAAGCTACTCCAAAAAGATATAAGTGAAGATCAAGCGAGTAGTTAAGTAAATAGGTAGCTAATTCTGGACTCTCTCTTATTTAAAAACCTTCAGATCTAGGTATTTTATTAAAACAGCAAGCAAAACAAAACAAAATGACATTCCAAAAATAGCACAACTCATGTGAAGAAGCAAAAACTTAGGCTCAACCGATACTAACCGATAATTGTTGATGAAGAAAGGTGGGATGCCTACCGGGGCATCCCCAAGCTTAGATGCTTGAGACTTCTTGAAATATTATCTTGGGATGCCTTGGGCATCCCACAAGCTTGAGCTTTTGTGTCTCCTTAATTCCTTTTATATCACTGTTTCGCTAAATCTTAAAAACTTCATCCACACAAAACTCAACAAGAACTCGTGAGATAAGTTAGTATAAACCAATGCAAAAACCTTACCATTCTCTACTGTAGCAAATCACTAAAATTATTATTCAACATTGCATCCTAAATGCCTCTGCATATTTAATACTCGTATCCTCAAATAGAATCATTAAACAAGCAAACATATGCAAACATAACAGCAATCTGCCCAAACAGTACAGTCTGTAAAGAATGCAAGAGTATCAATACTTCTTTAACTCCAAAAATTATGAAAATTTACCACACTGTAGAAAACTTATCAGAGCTTATTTTGCAAAAAAGTTTCAACATTTTAACACATTCTGACTTTTCTCGGGAGTTTTTGCAACATCGATAAACTTTCTGTTTTGAAACAGCAACTCATATACTTGCAAAATAAGCATGGTAAAGGCTATCCTTGACATTTTTATTGAAAAGAAAGATGCAAAACATTATTCTAAATAACAGAAAGCAAATCCTAACAAGAAAATGATGCTCCAAGCAAAACACATATCATGTGACGAATAAAAATGTAGCTCCAAGTGAGGTTACCGATAATGTTGGAGATGAAAGAGGGGATGCCTTCCGGGGCATCCCCAAGCTTAGTTGCTTGGATCTTCCTTGAATATTACCTTGGGGTGCCTTGGGCATCCCCAAGCTTAGGGTATTGTCACTCCTTATTCTCCTCATATCGACATCTCACCCAAAACTTGAAAACTTCAATCACACAAAACTTAACGGAACTTCGTGAGATAGGTTAGTATGATAAGGAGCATACCATTTCACTTTGGTACTGTCAAAGACAAGATTCATAATTGTTTCCACACAATGCCTATTGTAGCATATCATTTCCACAATTTATATTGAGCAATATAAGCCATAGAAACTAGAAAACAAGCAAACTATGCATTGAGAATAGAATCTGTCAAAAACAGAACAGTCTGTAATAATATGTACTCCAACCATACTTCTGTTACTCCAAAAATTCTGAAAAATTAGGACAACGTAGAGAATTTGTATATCTATCACCTGTAACAAATTCAGATCAAAATCACCGTCCAGTGAATTTTCAAAATTCCTGGACTGAGCACAAAAGTTTCTGTTTTTGCACAGATTCAAGTCAACTATCATCCATACTATCCCAAAGGCTTTACTTGGCACTTTATTGAAACAAAAGCAATAAAATATGATTATTACAGTAGCATAATCATGTGAACACATAAAAATAGTAGGGGTAAATGTTGGGTTGTCTCCCAACAAGCGCTTTTCTTTAATGCCTTTTAGCTAGGCATGATGATTTCAATGATGCTTGCATAAAAGATAAGAATTAAAACATAAAGAGAGCATCATGAATCATAAGTTCCTCTCTCATAATAATTTTCAGTAGCATCATGAATAGATTCATCAATATAACCATCACATAAAGCATTCTCTTCATGATCCACAAGCATAGAAATTTTATTACTCTCCACATAAGAAAATTTCTTCTCATTCACAATGGTGGGAGTATCATATGAAACTCGAATACTATAAATTGTTTCCACATTAAAAGAGTAATGTTCAGGAAAAGGGTAATCATAACTATGACAAGTTTTATAAATATAATCATCACTACTTTTTATAACATAAGTATCATCACAATAATCATCATAACTAGCAACTCTGTTCTCATCATAGATAGGAGGCATGCAATCATCATAGCAAATTTTATCATTCAAAGTAGGGGGCTAAAAAGATCATCTTCATTAAGCATAGCATCCCCAAGCTTGGGACAAACATTAATTGTAGAAAATAAATTCTCAAACATGTCATTCTCATCAAACATAGCATCCCCAAGCTTGTGGCTTGGCATATCGTAAGCATAATCACTCTCATCATTAATAGTATGAATAGCACCAACGGTATAACAATTGCTATCATCATAATTTCCCAAGTTGGTACCAAAAAGATTTCCAAGATTATAAGAAGTATCATTATCTTCCCAATCATAATCATCACAACAAGTAATAGGCATAACAAAATCATCATCAAGTGCATCATCTTCCACAATTATTTTTGATTCATTTTCATGAGGCACAACAATAATAGGAGCAACATTATTCGGGAGAGATACCTTTTTACCTCTATTCTTTCTTATTTTCTTCTTCTTCACCACATCATGTGTGGGTTTAATTAATTTTTTCAAGCTTCTTGTTGAAGAGATTGATTGGATAGGAAGCTCCTCCTCGTTACCTGATTCATCATAATAAACACTAGGAGGGTATTGGGAAATATTTTCCCTTTCATTAGTACTCTCTTCATATTCTATTTGTTTTCTTGTCTTTAGATAGTTGGCAATATAAGGATTCTCAATGCAATTTACCGCACAAAACATATAAATTTCCTCTAGATCAAAATCAAGAAATCTCTCGAGATTAAATTTTGGAATACCCTTAGTTATACGTTTCATTTCTTCATACCCCAAAAGAAGACTAAGCTCTTTACAATGATCAAGGGTAATCAAGTTATCACAATTTTTGGACACGATTTGATCATGAAAGAATTTGCATTGGAGATTTAAATGACCATGTTCATTGCAAAGTTCACAAGGATGGCGAAAAAATTAAATCTTTCAGCACAATCATCTAGCCTCTCTTGCAATTTTTTCATTTCTAAATATTTATGCCTCTTACAAAATCTATCTTCCCTCTTTGGTGTGCAATTGCACTCCCAATTCACTCCACAAAAATTGACATTCTTATAGGAGACATTTTCTCATGACTAGTGCAATAATTATTAGCATTTTGGATATTCAAGGAATTCATACTAACAACATTGCAATCATGCTCATCATTCAAATATTTTGTGCCAAACATTTTATTGACTTCTTCTTCTAACAATTGAGCACAATTTTTCGATCCATCATTTTCAAGAAACATATTATAAAGATGATCAATAATATGATGCAACCTCAATTCCATTTTTATGCAGTTTTCATTTATAAACTTAACTAGTGATAAAACAAGAAACTAAAATATTCAATTGCAAGATCTTAAGATATACCTTCAAGCACTCACCTCCCCGGCAACGGCGCCAGAAAAGAGCTTCGTTGACAGGGTGTGAGTGCCGCTTACCTAACCTCCCCGGCAACGGCGCCAGAAAAGAGCTTGATGTCTACTACGCAACTTTATTCTTGTAGACTCGTGTTGGGCCTCCAAGCGCAGAGTTTTGTAGGACAGTAGCAATTTTCCCTCAAGTGGATGACCTAAGGTTTATCAATCTGTGGGAGGCATAGGATGAAGATAGTCTCTCTCAAACAACCCTGCAACCAAAATACAAGAAATCTCTTGTGTCCCCAACACACCCAATACAATGGAAAATTGTATAGGTGCACTAGTTCGGTGAAGAGATGGTGATAAAAGTGTAATATGGATGGTAGAAATATATTTTTATAATCTGAATAAATAAAAACAGAAAGGTAGTAATTGATAAAACGGAGCACAAACGGTATTGCAATGCTTGAAAATGAGGCCTAGGGTATGTACTTTCGCTAGTGCAATCTCTCAACAATGCTAATATAATTGGATCATATAACCATCCCTCAAAGTGCAATGAAGAATTACTCCAAAGTTCTTATCTAGCGGAGAATATAAGAAGAAATTGTTTGTAGGGTACGAAACCACCTTAAAGTTATGCTTTCCATTCGATCTATTCAAGAGTTCATACTAAAATAACACGAAGCTATTCTTTCCGTTCGATCTATCCAAGAGTTCGTACTAAAATAACACCATATGATATGCATGAACCAACTCTAATGTCACCTAGATACTCCAATGTCACCACAAGTATCCATGAGTTAATTATACGATACGCACCAAACAATTTCAGATTCATAATACTCGATCCAACACAAAGAACCTCAAAGAGTGCCCCAAGATTTCTACCGAAGAAACAAGGACGAAAACGTGCATCAACCCCTATGCATAGATTACCCCAATGTCACCTCGGGAATCCGTGAGTTGAGTGCCAAAACATACATCAAGTGAATCAATATAATACCCCATTGTCACCACGGGTATTCATATGCAAGACATATATCAAGTGCTCTCAAATCCATAAAAGTATTCAATCCGATAAAATGAAATCTCAAAGGGAAAACTCAATTCATCACAACAAGATAGAGAGGGAAAAACACCATATGATCCAACTATATTAACAAAGCCCATGATACATCAAGATCGTGCCATCTCAAGAACACGAGAGAGAGATTAAACATATAGCTACTGGTACAAACCCTCAGCCCCGAGGGTGGACTACTCCCTCCTCATCATGGTGGCCGCCGGGATGATGAAGATGGCCACCGGTGATGATTTCCCCCTCTGACAGGGTGCCGGAACGGGGTCTAGATTGGATCTCGTGGATACAGAGGCTTGCGGCGGTGGAACTTCTGATCTAGGGTTACCCCCGAGGGTTTTTGGAATATTTGGTGATTTATAGGGCAAAGAGGGGGTGCGGGAGGCCACCGAGGAGGGCACAACCCACCTGGGCACGCCTGGGCCCCCAGGCGTGCCCTGGTGGGTTGTGCCCCCCTCGGGGCATGCCCCAGGTGCTTCTCTGGCCCACATGATGTCTTCTGGTCCATAAAAAATCCACAAAAAGTTTCACGGTGTTTGGACTCCATTTGATATTGATTTCCTGCGATGTAAAAAACAAGCAAAAAACAGCAACTGGCACTGGGCACTGGGTGATAACCCACAAGTATAGGGGATTGCAACAGTTTTCGAGGATAGAGTATTCAACCCAAATTTATAGATTCGACTAAAGGGGAGCCAAAGAATATTTGTAAGTATTAGCAGCTGAGTTGTCAATTCAACCACACCTGGAGATTAATTATCTGCAGCAAAGTCATCAGTGGCAAAGTAGTATGATAGTTTTGATAATAGTAGCACCAGCAATAGTAACAGTAACAGTGATAGCAGTGATATTGTAGCAAGTGCAATAGTGACAACAGCAGTAGTAACTTAGCAAGAACAATATGTAGGAAAATCGTAGGCATTAGATCGGTAATTTGTTGGATGATATTCATCATGAGACAGTTATAACCTAGGGCGATACGGCACTAGCTCCAGTTCATAAATATAATGTAGGCATGTATTCCGTAAATAGTCATACGTGCTTATGGAAAGAACTTGCATGACATCTTTTGTCCTACCCTCCCGTGGCAGCGGGGTTCATATTGGAAACTATGGGATATTAAGGCCTCCTTTTAACAGAGAACCGGAACAATGCATTAACACACGGTGAATACATGAACTCCTCAAACTACGGTCATCACCAGGAGTGGTCCCGACTATTGTCACTCCGGGGTTGCCGGATCATAACACGTAGTAGGTGACTATAACTTGCAAGATCGGATCGAGAACATAGATATAATGGTGATAACATAAATGGTTCAGATCTGAAATCATGGCACCCGGGCCCAAGGTGACAAGCATTATGCATGGCAAAGTCATAGCAACATCAATCTCAGAACATAATGGATACTAGGGATCAAGCCCTAACAAAACTAACTTGATTACATGATGAATCTCATCTAACTCCTCACCGACCAGCGAGCCTACGAAGGAATTACTCACTCCCGGTGGGGAGCATCATGGAATTGGCGATGGAGAAGGGTTGGTGATGACGAAGATCGAAGATCCCCTTCTCTGGAGCCCCAAACTGACTCCAGATCTGGCCTCCCGATGAAGAACAGGAGACGGCAGTGGCTCCATCTCACGAAACACGATAATTCTTTCTTCCTTGATTTTTTTGGAAAAATAGGATTTTATAGCGTCGGTTTCAGGGTCTGCGGGGCCACTAGGTGGGGACAACCCACCTGGGCGCGCCTGGGGGGCAGGCGCGCCCTGGTGGTTGTGCCCACCCAGGTGCCCCCTCAGGTGGCTCTTGGCTCCAGATATTCTCTTATTTTGTATAAAAATTCCTCGCAAAGTTTTGTTCCATTCCGAGAACTTTTATTTCTGCACAAAAACAACACCATGGTAGTTCTGTTGAAAACAGCGTCAGTCCGGGGTTAGTTTCATTCAAATCATACAAATTAGAGTCCAAAACAAGAGAAAAAGCATTAGGAAAAGTAGATACATTGGAGATGTATCAACTCCCCCAAGCTTAAACCTTTGCTTGTCCTCTAGCAATTCAGTTGATAAACTAAAAGTGAAAAAGAAAAACTTTTACGAACTCTTTTGCTCTTGTTTGCATAAATAAGCTTAAACAACACCCAGGTTTTCAGCCAAAATTATAACTAACCATGTTGACAATAACTCTTAAAAATTATATTAACTCATATCAATGACATAATCAGCTAGCGAGCAATAATAAGATATCTCAAATAGTACATGGTATCAAAACAACCATGATATAATATGACAATAGTGGTATCTCGCTAGCCCTTTCTGAGACCGCAAAACATAAATGCAGAGCACCTCCAAAGTTCAAGCAGCGACTAAACATTGTAATTCATGGTAGAAAAGATCCAGTCATGATGCACCCAACATTAGCTACACACAATGCATAAGCATGACAGCAGTGCTCTCAGCTTCTGGCGCTTATTTGAGAGGGTGATGACACAGCATGAAAGTAAATAGATAGTCCCTTCACAGAGGGAAGCAGTGATTTGCAGAGGTGCCAGAGCTCAAAGCTTAAATTAAGAGATAAAAACATTTTGAGAGGCATACTTTTCCCACCAACGAAAATGACTTAGAGTTTCCAATACTTTCCATGCTAGATATATCATAGGCGGTTCCCAAACAGAAATTAAAGTTTATTCTTTTTTCCACCATACTTTCACTTTCCATGGCTAACCGTATCCATAGGTGTCCTCCATACCAACACTTTCCAAGGAATTTATTATTTGACAACATAAAGTAAATTCATTTTTCATTTCGGGACTGGGCATCCCTAATACCTTTGCCGTACTCTCATGCAATGACAAGTGAATAAACACTCATCGTGAGAATAACACATCTAGCATGGAAAAATATCGGCCACCCCTCGTCGCCTCGCAAGCGGTACGAGCACACAAAAGAGAAATTTATTTCGAAAATTAGAGATGGCACATGCAAATTTACTTAGGACGGCAGTGTAATACCGCATATAGGTAGGTATGATGGACTCAACTGGAGTAACTTGGGTTTCAGGTTTTTGATGCACAAGCAGAATTCCCATTTAGTATAGGCGAAGGCTAGCATATAGGTTGAGAAGCGGCCAGCTAGAGAGCAACAACGGTCATGAACATGCATTATGCATAAGTAACATTGGATACTAGCATGAGTAGGATATGAACACCATGAACATAAATATCATAGAGGCTATGTTGGTTTTGATTCAACTACATGCATGAACATGTGCCAAGTCAAGCCACTCGAACATTCAGAGGAGGATACCATATCATCATACTTCATCACAATCATTTTAACGCAATGTTGATATCCAAGATAAATCATTATCCACTCCTAGCTACTTATGCATGGCATGAGAAACTATAATCTCTAATTGTCATTGCAAACATGTTTAATCATAATGGGCTGAATCATGGATACTAGGTTAAACATAATTACAAAAAACAGAACAAGTCGAGTTCATACCCGTTTCTCTCTACCACGACCAGTTCATCGAATATCATCATTATTGCCTTTCACTTGCATGACCGAACGATATGAAAATGATAATAGTGCAAGACTGCTGTGGACTAAGTTGGAATCTGCAAACATTTTAGTCAAAAGGAGAAGACAAGGTAAATTGGGCTCTTTGTTAGATTAACAATAATGCATATGAGAGCCACTCAACATTTTCATCGTGGTCTTCTCCTCGGTATGACTCAATAAAAGAAAAGAAGTTCAGAAAAACACACTGAAATATGTTTGGAGTTTTTGGTTTTCTGAAAGAAAGCAAATAAAAAGGGAAAAACAAAAATGAGAAAACTATTTACACGGGAAAGCTCCCAACAAGCAAAAGAAGAACAAGGAAATCTTTTTGAGTTTTATTTTTAGTACTACACCAATTTAAACTAGGAAGAAAAATAAAAAAGAAGCAAGAAATATATTTTTGGATTTTCTCAAAGTTTTTCAAACACACAAGAAGAAAGCAAGAAAATAATTCTAACATGGATAATACAATGAAAAATTGTGGACACCGACAACTGAAATGAAATGTGTAAACATGAATGTAATGTCGGTGGAAATACGTACTCCCCCAAGGTTAGGCTTTTGGCCTAACTTGGTAATCACCAGTCGTAGAAGCCATGAGGTCCTATGTTGAAGTGCTGAGGTGCGTGCACCTGAGGGTCCCACTGCTGAGGCATCTCCTGTGCCGCAGCCTGGTTGTTCCGGTAAGCGATGATGTCCGAAGGCATAATCCTGTATCCACCCTGTTCGCATTCAGCTGTGATGAAGTCGGTGAGGCTGTCATTAGCAGCATATTGTGCAAACTCATGGAGGATTCCGGCCCCTTCCATGGACGGGGTATGCGGCCATTCGTACGGCCGTAACTCTGCCAACCTCCGGGTGCGGAGATCACTGTCAGATGACTCCCCAATTACTCCCTTGGAATTCTTCTTGGAAACAAACTTCCTAAAGATACTCATGTTTTTCATATGAGCAAAATTCTAAAAAATTTAGTCCACAAAATTTTTCTCAACAAAACTTAACAAGATTGATAGCAACTACTCATAGGGAAGCATAGAGGCCATAGCAAGCATTCAAACTACTTAGAACTCTAAGAATTCAACATGCAAGCTCATCTACAGCAGCACCAAGAGTAGCTAATTATTCAAAATATAAACAACTAAAGCAAAAACTAATTGGACACACGGAGGAGTCACATACCAAGCAAAAATCCCTTGAAACAGTTTCAGAAACGGAGCTTCGAGCAAAGAGATGGAAATCTGTGGGTTTGAGAGCAAGAACACGAGAGCAAGAGCAATGGAGATTTTTTTTTGAGGTAAGTGAAGATGTGGGATGAAGAGATAAGTGAGGGGGCCCACGTGGGGACCACAACCCACCAGGGCGCGCCTGGGGGTCCTGGCGCGCCCAGGTGGGTTGTGCCCACCTGGTGCACCTCTCTCTGATATTATTTGCACCAGAAATTCTTAAATATTCAGAAAAAAAATCGTATTAAATTTTCAGGGCATTCTGAGAACTTTTATTTTTGGGTCATTTTTTATTGCACGGGAAAAATTAGAAAACAGAAAAAACATGGCATTTTATTTTATTTAACTAATAGGAATAGAAAAAAAAGGTAGGGACAGAAGGTAGTGCTCACTAAATTCATCAACTTCATACCTCTAAAAAATGATCCATTAATAAGGTTGATCAAGTCTTATTAACAACCACTTTCGATTAGCATGAAATCGAAGAACTTTCGTAAATCACTAAGTTACCTCAACGGGGATACGAATGCCCCCAACAATAAGCATTTCATATTTCTTTTTGGTAGTAGGTAGAGGTAATTGAAAACTTCCAATAGTGATTGTCGGAGATTTTTCAATAACATTAATACCATTCACTTGGAATTGTTTCTTTGAAAAGTGCACCGTATGCTCATTACCATTGATATGAAAAGTGACCTTACTTTTATTGCAATCAATAACAGCCCCTGCAGTATTCAAGAAGGGTCTACCAAGGATAATCGACATGTTGTCGTCCTCGGGCATCTCAAGTATAACAAAGTCAGTCAAAATAGTAACATTAGCAACAACAATGGGCACATCCTCACAAATACCAATAGGTATTGCAGTTGATTTGTCAGCCATTTGCAAAGATATTTTAGTAGGTGTGAGTTTATTCAATTCAAATCTTTTATATAAAGAGAAATGCATAACACTAACACCAGCTCCCAAATCACATAAAGCAGATTTCACATAATTCTTTTTGATGGAGCAAGGTATAGTTGGTATTCCCGGATCTCCAAGTTTTTTAGGTACTCCATCCTTAAAAGTGTAATTAGCAAGCATGGTGGAGATTTCAGCTTCTGGTATTTTTATCTTAGTAGTGATGATGCCCTTCATGTACTTTGCATAAGGAGGCATTTTTAAGATATCAGTCAAGCGAGTACGCAAAAAGACTGGCCTCAGCATTTTAGCAAAACGTTCAAATTCTTCATGATCTTTCTTTTTAGTTGTCTTAGGTGGAAAAGGCATAGGTTTTTGAACCCACGGTTCTCTTTCCTTACTGTGTTTTCTAGCAATAAAGTCTCTTTTATCATATCTTTTATTCTTAAGTTGTGGGTTATCAAGATCAACAGCTGGTTCTATCTCAACATCATTGTCTGGTTCTTTATTATTTGTTTGAGTTTCTTCATGAACCTCATCATTATCTTTTTCATTATCAGAAGGTGAGTGTTCACTACCAGATTGAGTTTCAGCATCAGAGATAGAAACTTCATTATCATTATCAGGAGGTTTTTCTACTTCAGGTTCACTAGAGGCATGCAAAGTCCTATCATTTTTCTTCTTTTTCTTTTTAAAAGGACTACATGCATTGGTGTCAACTCTTTGAGAGTCTTGTTCAATTCTTTTTGGGTGTCCCTTAGGATAAAGTGGTTCCTGAGTCATTCTACCTCCTCTAGTCATTACTCTAACATCATGATCATTAATATTATTGTTCATTTCATCTAACAATTCTCTTTGAGATTTAGCAACTTGTTCTAACTGAGTTTGAACCATAGAAGCATGCTTCCCTACACCTCTAACATCATTTGAGATTCTAAATAACAAGTCACTCAAGCGAGCAATCATATCAGAATTATATTTCAACAGTTTCATAACATTTGCATTGAAGTGATCTTGCTTTCTAATGTAGTTTTCAAACTCATAAAGGCATTGGCTAGGGTGCATATTGTGAGGATTATCATTATCATTGAATTTCATTAGAGAATTTACCTCTACCACCACAGGTGGTGGTGGTGTATCAAGCCCATGTATTTCTTCAATAGGAGGTAAATTTTTAACATCCTCAGCTTTAATACCCTTTTCCTTCATAGATTTCTTTGCCTCTTGCATATCTTCAGGACTGAGATATAGGATACCTGTCGGTGTCAAAACCGGCAGATCTCGGGGTAGGGGGTCCCGAGCTGTGGATCTAGGATCGATGGTAACAGAGACGATGAACACGGTGTTTTACCCAGGTTTGGGCCCTCTCTATGGAGGTAAAACCCTACGTCCTGCTCTTGTTTATATTGATGAAGTATCAAGGTACAGAGTTGATCTACCTCGAGATCATATGTTGTGGTCTAAACCCTAGAGGTATGATGAGTAATGTCATAATCTATCTATCAACGAGCCTTGCCTCGGCTTATATAATGTACCGGAGACCTAGGATAACAAGAGTCCTAGTCGGCTACGTTGGTGGAGAAGAGTCCTTGTCTTGATCACCAAGTCTTGTGAATCTTCCTCGTATATGTCATCGGCTGTCCGAACTGGCCCATTAGTGAACCACCACGGGGGCCCTCGGCCCTACCCACTGGTTGGGAGACGACATGGTGAGTACCCCCTAGTCCAGGACACCGTCAGTAGCCCCCTGAACCGGTCTTCAAGTTGGGGACGCTCCTCGATTCTTCTGAACTGTTCTTCATCTTCGGTCGCCGGTCTTGAAAACTGGTTCAACAAATCTTCCCATCTCCAATCTTGAGGATCGCCGAGGTGTATCTGAAGAGTTCATACGGTGGGCATCCGAGGAGTCTTTTTAAGTTATCGGCCTTTATCAAAGAATTGTAAGTTTTTCACGCCACACCTGGGGTTTGAAGTGCTTCCCGTGCGACGGCGCCCTCTTGCGTCCGAGCTCTAATGCTGAACTAAATCCGAGGCGCCTTTTCACAGCCGAGTTCCAACACTATTCGGCATTCAAGGTATCCTCTTGCGTTCGAGCTCCAATGCCAAACTGAATCCGAGGTATCATAGATTACCTTGGCCTCTGAAAATTTGAATGAGTTCATCCGAGCTTAAATGCCGGAGTAGTCTTCTATGGAACGAGCCATTCGAATTCGAGCTTTATGCCGGACTGCTTCTGAGCTCCAACGCCAGACTATATCTGAGTTCTAACGACGGTCCGCATCCGAGGTGTCATAACTACCTCGGTTTTTAAAAGATTGAACAAATTCAACCGAGCTTAATGCCGGAAATGCCCTCTATGGAGCCAGTCACTAGCACCCGAGCTTTATGCCGGACTGCTTCCGAGGTGGTGCACCACCCTGACTACGGGCTGATTTTTTGTGAATATTTTCAATTGGTGCAATTTATTCTCTGCCGAGATATATAACCAATAGCCCTCAAGGTGCGTGTCGGTCTAAAACCCGAGATGCACCTGAAGGATGGCATAAAACCGGTGATCCCAGTAGCCCCTGAGACTCAGGTCGATTCACAAAATCGGCCTGAGGATCAACTCCTAGCTCTGTAGCATACTTAGGAATAGAAATGTGGTGTGCATATTCCTCGAGACTCAGGTTGGGTGCGGCCAACCAACCTGAGGATCATAATCTCCTCGGGAACTATTTTGCACTTTATAAACTGTCTGCATTGAATCATCGATGCAGTAGCCCCCGAGCCAATGGTCGGGTGGCAACACCAGATCAGGGGATCGATGTACCCTTTAATATTTGTAACTGAAAAGCGCGAAGCCCAGTAGCCCCCAAGCCTTAATGTGGGCATGGGTGGCTGAATTAAGGATCAATGTCCGGAGTATATCACAATTTATGTATAATGATTCTATGTATCCAAGTACTTTACATCACTAATGCTCGGATCCGCATTGTACAAAACTTTGTTGACCGACCATCGGCTTCAACCTCTTCGGCCAGCAGCCGAAGAGTGCCCGTCCTACTTTATAAAGCCTTTATGAGGGCAAAGATAGATGGCAAATGAGGCAATCCAGCCATACAGTTTTATAAACAAAGGTACGCGGAGAGATATGTTATAAAACATCTTCTGGGAAAAATAGTTCCATTATAGGTTCCTTTTCCCAGGCTGTCATGTTGATCATGATCATGAGACCTCAACTCCGATCAATGTGGGAGGAAAATATTGAGGATTTAGTTGGGAGAAAGTTCCCGAACTCTGTGGTCCATAATGAACCAAAATATTCACTTCCATCGTTGCCGACCAATTATATTCTTTAAGATGGCTAGCTTTCGGCTTCACCCAGTCTGAGGTACTAATCCGGACGACCCGGTAGTAACAATCACAGAGGTGCTCCCTTTACCGCCTAGCCGAACAATCGGGAACATAGGGGTAAGCACAGGAGCCAGGCAACCCAGCTTGGCCAAAATCTTAAGTCAAATTGATGCATATTTATAGCTTTATTATGATAATTATGGAAGGCAGCGCTTGTATACTAAATACAAACACTGATGATATATGTTTGTTTTGACTCCGTTGCGACCGTTTATCATTTGAAAGTGGCCCATCGCCGGCTTCTACCCCTTTGTAGATACTACGCAGGGTGTTTCCACAGTAACCAGACAACCCTTAGCCGACGTCTCGGTGCCCGAAGCCGGTTGTGTTAGCGAAAACAAGGCAATCAGATATGCGGGCTTTATAACTTTCACTTAGTCATAGGAGCTTTAAACTGGGGAAGCTAGCTACGAGCCCCCGATTTGTGTTCGGCACCGAACGAAGTCTAGCCATTAACACTTCGGCCAATATTATGAAAGGCCCATCGTTTAACACGAGGTAATCGGTATCGATCTATAGTGTGACACCGTCATTGGATCGCTGACCAGTTTACGCCCATTGTGACAGTCAGTTTTCGGCTTTCTCCACTAAGGTGCTTAACCATTCGAGCTGGAAGCACAATCGCAGTGATTCTCCCTTTGCACACCTAGCCGAATAAAGCAGAACAAAGGAGGCAAGCACAGGAGCCGGGCAACCCAACTATTGACCGAAGACACAATTCAAAACTGATGCATATATAGCAATATCCGAGAATGTTTTTGCCGAATTTCTAAAGGTGCCCGGCGTTGCACTGCGAGACTTATGCTGGAAACATGCAAATAGGTTAAAGTGCAATAGGCTTGGAAAACCAAAAAACTTCAGTAAAAACTTTATGTCCGAACTAAATCAAGTTTTTGGTGCCAATCCGAACATTGGTCTTTAAAATTAGTTTGTGCTTCCGTCGTATTTTAACTTGACACATCCGATCTCAAGACTTCAAGCGGGTCAGCCTTCGGCTTCAATCTCCTATCCCGAAGGTGGAGTGCTTCTCAAGCCAGTTTAGCGAACTAAACTCGAGCGGCTTTAGAGAGAAGCCAGGCTATCCGGTTATTGACCACACACTCGAGTCGAGAAAGGAGTAGTAGAAAAAGACTTTGCAACGACTGAGAAGAAAACATATTTGTTATAAAATGGCTCATATAAATTTTAAGAGCCCCCAAGTGATTTGGGTAAAAGAACTTTATGTATAATGATTGTATGTACCGAAGTACTTTATATCATATCTGTGTTCACCCGAACTTTAAACGCGTCTTAACCGACCGTTGGCTTCTCCCTCTTCAGTCAAGGGCCAAAAAGTGTTATGTACTCCACCTGTCGAGAATATCAACAGTGTTTCCGATAACTAGGCAATCAGGCCATGAGGCTTTAGCAGACAAAGCGCGCTCAGGGAACTTATGCTATATTACTGATGAAGTGTAAGAAGCATCTTCGACGAAAATAGTACCCCCACCGATACCTTTCTTCGGTTGCTCATTGTTACTATGAGACTTGTGCAATAGATTTTTTGTACTCATGAGTTCCGTTGTGTGCCGACCATGATTGAAAACAATCAGAGCGCTAGCTTTCGGCTTCACCCAGTCTGAGGTCCGAGCTCGGATGACCCGATCGTGACAATCGCAGAGGTGCTCCCTTTACTCCCTAGCTGAACAATCGGGAACGTAGGGGTAAGCACAGGAGCCAGGCAACCCAGCTTTGCGGAACACTTAAGTCAACATGGTGCATATTGTGGCGTAATACACAAACAAGGAACGAAGCCGTACAAGTATAATCATATGCAAGAGGAAAGGCTTCATAAAGGAAGCCCCCAAGTAAATGGGGTATTTGAATTTGTGTGTCACAAACAAAGTTTTGACAAGGAATTTTTTCACAAAAAAGTATAATGCTTGGTTGAACCGAACAAAATTTAAAACTGAAAGTTTTTGAGCATGAAAGCGACTTAGCTGGTTAATGTGCTCGGTGTTGATGACGCGATCCGGGCTTGTGGTGGCTCAAGGTCCCAACCCCCAAGCTGATTTCGAGGTGCTCGAGCGAAGAGCTCGGTTTGATGAACTGGCGACGCCGTACGGTCGATGCGGTGAGGCGAAGCCCCCAAGTCCAGCCGAGGTGAAAAAACCCTCATGACCGAGGTGACGAAGAGCTCGGCAAAAAAAAAGAAGTGTTTAACAATCAACATTTGAACGAGCAACTTTTTTGTTTAACATGAATATAATGTTTGGCTGAACCGAATAAGAAATAAAATAAAAAAATTTAAAAAAAACTGAGCATGGAGGCGACTTAGCTGGTTAATGTGTTCGGCATTGATGACGCGGGCCGAGCTCGTGGCGGGACAAAGACGTAGTCCGCAGCCTAACCAAGGTCACGGCCCCCAGGCCCGAGGTAACAGAGCGAGGAGTTCGGCTTGATGAGGTGGTGATGCCGCGCAGTCGATGTGGCGAGGCGAAGCCCCCGGTCCAGCTAACGTGACGAAGCTGGTCGGCTGGTGACGCTGAAGTCACCGGAGTAGGTTGATGAAGAGATGGCGAAGCCCCCGGTCTAGCCGAGGTGACAGGGCAGGTCGGTAGTATGACATTTGCAGCCCCATGCCAGCCGAGGTGTCGAAGCAGGTTGGCGTGGTGGACATCGGCTTGGTCAGTCGGATTAGTATTCGGGGTTCCTTCGGAATCGTCCTCCGGTACTATGGTGCGAGGGGCGAGTTCGGTCAGGGCTGACTCCTGATGTTCGGACGCCGAAGTTGCGTCCGGGATTGAAGCTGGATACGGGATAAGAGAGGCTAGTCCGGCCGGAATTGACTCTCGATCTTCGGACGCAGGGGTCACATCCAGGCTTGAAGAAACAGCAGTGCGGCGATGCCGGTGTGCCCGCTCCGTATAATTCATGGGGCGACAATGTTGGTGATGATTTACCCTTCACGATGCCGAACTGTTGTTCGGCTTGCCGAGATAATGATCCGAAGAGGTTGAGTTCGGCTCGATGAAGCGACGACCCGTCTGGCGCAGGTCGGCAGCCGCGCAGCAACGTTGTCAGGCTGGTTTGACACCGGCGCAATGGTGAAAGTTACCTCCGAAAAGGAGCAAAATTTGTGAGCATGTGTTCGGAAACAAAACACAATACCCTAGAAAGTGATTCCTCCAAAAAGGTTGTCCAATATCCCGTTCATGAAGAAAGATGAACTCGGGTCAGATTCGTATTCGCACAGAAAACAGATCAGAAAATCGATGCGCTCATCAGAGGTTTCCTGGAGTTTGAACGGTCGGATCGAGCTGAAATTTTGAGGGGCGGTAGATACAGGAATTCCGCAGCCGATCAATGGTTGGATCTTCCAAAGGACGTCCGAGCTAGATGCTGGACTCTACGCCCTAAACTTGTCCAGATTCCCGTCCGGACTTGACAGGGGTCCAGTATATCATAGATCGCCGGAGATTCCTCCATCGGAATACGACGAAATTTTGCAGGGTTGTTATATGCACAATTCCGCACTATGCCACCAAAGCAATCATCAAAGTGACACTCGAGGAAGCGGCGACAGCGAATACGAATCCGCTATATAGAAAAACAGCACGGTCGCCCGAGGACAATGTTGAAGTTGAGCCCCCGAGCTATATGGATGATTCCTCCACGATGTTGATAGAGATCGGAGTTGATGTTGATGAAGGCCCTCGTCCGATCATGACGATCTGAGGTGGAGCGCAGTCCTCGGTTGAACCGAGGTGACCAGTCGAGCCGGCGATGAATTTGCCGGCGTCGCAATTGATCTTGCAGGCGAGCCATTGATCCGTTGCCGATCACACAGTGGAACTCTCAATGAAAGCACCAATGTCGGTGTCAAAACCGACAGATCTCGGGGTAGGGGGTCCCGAGCTGTGGATCTAGGATCGATGGTAACAGAGACGATGAACACGGTGTTTTACCCAGGTTCGGGCCCTCTCTATGGAGGTAAAACCCTACGTCCTGCTCTTGTTTATATTGATGAAGTATCAAGGTATAGAGTTGATCTACCTCGAGATCATATGTTGTGGTCTAAACCCTAGAGGTATGATGAGTAATGCCATAATCTATCTATCAACGAGCCTAGCCTCGGCTTATATAATGTACTGGAGGCCTAGGATAACAAGAGTCCTAGTCGGCTACGTTGGTGGAGAAGAGTTCTTGTCTTGATCACCAAGTCTTGTCGAATCTTCCTCGTATATGTCATCGGCTGTCCGAACTGGCCCATTAGTGAACCGCCACGGGGGTCCTCGGCCCTACCCACTGGTTGGGAGATGACATGGTGAGTACCCCCTAGTCCAGGACACCGCCAATACCCCTCTTCTTCGGAGTGGGTTTAGGCGGTGTTTCAGGAAGAGTCCAATCATCATAGTTTTTCAATATGTTATTCAATAATTCTTCAGCTTGTCCAATAGTTCGTTCCCTGAAAACACAACCAGCACAACTATCTAGGAAATCCCTAGAAGCATCGGTTAGTCCATTATAGAAGATATCAAGTATTTCATTTTTCTTAAGAGGATGATCAGGCAAAGCATTAAGTAACTGGCAAAGCCTCCCCCAAGCTTGTGGGAGACTCTCTTCTTCAATTTGCACAAAGTTAAATATTTCCTGTAAGACAGCTTGTTTCTTATGAGCAAGAAAATATTTTTCAGAGAAGTAATAAATCATATCCTGGGGACTACGCACACAACCAGGAGCAAGAGTATTGTACCAAGCTTTAGCATCACCCTTTAATGAGAACGGAAATATTTGAGAATATAGTAATAGCGAGTTTTCTCATCATGAGTAAAAAGGGTGGCTATGTCATTCAACTTAGTAAGATGTGCCACAACAATCTCAGTTTCATAACCATGGAAAGGATCAGATTCAACCAAAGTAGTTAACTCTGGGTCGATAGAGAATTCATAATCCTTATCATCAATAGAGATAGGTGAGGTAGCAAACTTAGGATCATATTGCATTCTAGCATTCGGAGATTTTTATTTATACTTGCATAATAATTTCTCTAGATCATCTCTATCCTTACAAGCAAGAATATCTCTAGTTGTCTCCTCATTCATAACATAACCTTCTGGTACCTTAGGCAATTCATATCTAGGAGGGCTAGTTCTAGTAGGTGTTTCAATATTTTCAGTTTCAAGCTCATCATCAGATTCAACAACATCATGTTGTCTTACTCTAGCAATTTGTTCATCAAGAAATTCACCTAATGGCACATCATCATCAAGCAAGGTACTAGCATCATCATAAGCATTCATAGCAGAAGTAGCATCATCAATAACTTGCGACATATCAGAATTAATAGCATGTGGTGGTGTTGCAAGTTTACTTATAACAGAAGGTGAATCTAAAGCGGAGCTGGATGGCAGTTCCTTACCTCCCATCGTCTTAGAGGGAAAAATCTTAGTCTTAACATCCTTTAGATTCTTCATAGTGATAATTTGATAATAATCCCAAGTGACTCAACAAATATAGCTATGCTCCCCGGCAACGGCGCCAGAAAAAGGTCTAGATAACCCACAAGTATATGGGATCGCAACAGTTTTCGAGGGTAGAGTATTCAACCCAAATTTATAGATTCGACACAAGGGGAGCCAAAGAATATTTGTAAATATTAGCAGCTGAGTTGTCAATTCAACCACACCTGGAGATTAATTATCTGTAGCAAAGTGATCAGTAGCAAAGTAGTATGATAGTTTTGATAATAGTAGCAGCAGCAATAGTAATGGTAACAGTGATAGCAGTGATATTGTAGCAAGTGCAACAGTGACAACAGCAGTAGTAACTTAGCAAGAACAATATGTAGGAAAATCGTAGGCATTGGATCGGTAATTTGTTGGATGATATTCATCATGAGACAGTTATAACCTAGGGCGATACAGCACTAGCTCCAGTTCATAAATATAATGTAGGCATGTATTCCGTAAATAGTCATACGTGCTTATGGAAAGAACTTGCATGACATCTTTTGTCCTACCCTCCCGTGGCAGCGGGGTCCATATTGGAAACTAAGGGATATTAAGGCCTCCTTTTAATAGAGAACCGGAACAAAGCATTAACACACGGTGAATACATGAACTCCTCAAACTATGGTCATCACCGGGAGTGGTCCCGACTATTGTCACTTTGGGGTTGCCGTATCATAACACGTAGTAGGTGACTATAACTTGCAAGATCAGATCTGGAACATAGATATAATGGTGATAACATAAATGGTTCAGATCTGAAATCATGGCACCTGGGCCCAAAGTGACAAGCATTAAGCATGGCAAAGTCATAGCAACATCAATCTCAGAACATAATGGATACTAGGGATCAAGCCCTAACAAAACTAACTTGATTACATGATGAATCTCATCCAACTCCTCACCGACCAACGAGCCTACGAAGGAATTACTCACTCCTAGTGGGGAGCATCATGGAATTGGCGATGGAGAAGGGTTGGTGATGACGAAGATCGAAGATCCCCCTCTCCGGAGCCCCAAATGGACTCCAGATCTGGCCTCCTGATGAAGAACAGGAGACGACGGCGGCTCCATCTCGTGAAACGCGATAATTCTTTCTCCCTTGATTTTTTTCTGGAAAAATAGGATTTTATAACGTCGGTTTCAGGGTCTACGGGCCACCAGGTGGGGACAACCCACCTGGGCACGCCTGGGGGCAGACGTGCCCTGGTGGGTTGTGCCCACCCAGGTGCCCCCCTCAGGTGGCTCTTGGCCCCAGAAATTCTCTTATTTTGTATAAAAATTCCTCGCAAAGTTTCAGTCCATTCTGAGAACTTTTATTTCTGCACAAAAACAACACCATGGTAGTTCTGCTAAAAACAGCGTCAGTCCGGGGTTAGTTTCATTCAAATCATGCAAATTAGAGTCCAAAACAAGAGGAAAAGCGTTAGGAAAAGTAGATACGTTGGAGACGTATCACTGGGTCAATAGGTTAGTCCCAAAAAATGATATAAAGTTGCTATAAAATGATTGTAAAACATCCAAGAATGATAATATAATAGCATGAATACTTCATAAATTATAGATACATTGGAGATGTATCAGATATCCTCTTGGGCCTTGGTTATCTCCTCACGAATCTTTGCAACCTCTGCGTTGCGCTCCGCCTGATTTGCCGCAGTGACCTATGTTGCCAACAAAGTTGTCAAAGTCCCCATGAGATCCAGTAGTACTTGTGTCGACGTCCTGCCTGACCCAGATCCACCAAACCTTGCCGCGGCCGGGTCAGAGGCTGTTGCAGCCGCCGTCGAAGAATTCAGAGCCGGCCCTGTGCCAGCCATGAAGATAGCAGCCCTGCACGGCGGCTCATAGGGGTCCAGAATACTGTTGCCCTCAGAATAGCCCCCAAGCCCGTCGTCTTGAAGCTGATAGATTGACTCCATCTCTCCGGTCGAGGACTCATCACCTGAGTAGATGAGAGTCTCTCCTCCAGATGCAGAATCTTCCGCAAGCTCCTTGCCTTGTGCGAAACCAATGAAAATACGCTTCCTGCCGAGTTGAACCCGGGCGGGTAGCACGCACCGAGCCGGCTTGACAATGTCGGTGCAGATGTCCGGCTCAGGCTCTGATCCACCGATCTCTCCGATGAAGACGTGAATTCCGCCGAACGGGACCCGGTACCCGTACTCGATTGAGTCGGCCTCGGGGCCCCAGCCAGCGTTGTCGATGTAGAGCTTACCGCGGCGACTCTTGGTCATCCTGCCAACGGTGTATCCCTCGATCCCTAGGAAAGAGCCCTTTAAGAACTCGAAACCACCGTGCGCTGGCCCCATGGTGGGCGCCAACTATCATGGGGTTAACACGACAGATGCCCTCATGAAAGGACTTAGGTGCGAGGCCATGGCTACAGTGATTAGCTTAAAGGGGTTGAGCGGGACGAGAGACATGAGTTTACCCAGGTTGGGCCCCTCACGGTGGAGGTAAAAGCCTACTCCTGCTCATGTTGCTATTGCTTGAGTATTGATTACAAGGGAGCGGATTTGCTTGACCTAGCTATCGATTGATTGTAACTTAACTTTTACCCGCCGTAGGGACTCACCTTTATATACACAGGTTGAGGCCCTAGGCTTACAAGAGTCTGGGTTGGGTTACACTTCGTAACCGATCCTGGATCTAAATCGCCTTGCCTTCTTTGGAAAGTCGCCATCGGGCGGCTTATACTTCCGGGTCACGCACCATCTTCTGGCCTTGGGCCTCCATTCGGCCCACCTCATAAGTCGCCTCCCTGTCTTCATGTATTGGTCTCTTGGGCCTGTCTAAGGCTTCATAGTTTAAGTTGCCAATAGCCTAACCCGGCCCTTATAGGGCGGGTTACATCGTGGATCATATCCCCAACAGCAGCGGCTCACCATCATAAGAGGAAGCACACGTTTCCTGAGTCCTGCAATTGGCAGCTAAACTCATACCTTTAAATCTTGCATCCTACTCAAGGACTTGATTTTGAAGATCATAGATTTGGCTTTGTAGAAAATTGATTTGCTCGTTGAAGGTGAAGACGATGTCCTTCATAGATCGGCCATCCACCTTGTGATCACTGGTGAATTCCGTAATCATGAGGTGATTGGCACTGAGTCCACGCTCCACCATCCCTTGGCACTTGAAGATCTCCTGCTCCACCGCTTCGAGCCTGGCCTCCACGGTTCCCGTCTTCTTGGGCCCTTGAACATCCCGGGTGTGGAGCACCCCCTCATGCATCTCAAAGGCTTGAGGGTGCTTCATCACCTCCAACAAGTAGGGATTGATTACCCACTCGAAGAACTTGTCCTTGGAGGAGCTTGGTGCGGCCATGGCGATCTAGATCTATTAGAAAAATAGCACAAAACAAGAACAGAGGATTTCTCCTTGATACGGTGGTCAAATAGCCCAGGAGTATATATAAAGATTTTTTATCTTGGGAAACAAGCATACGGAAGGAAAACAGAGTCGGGAAGGTGCCCGAGGGGCCCACCACCAACCAGGGCGCACCAGGTGGGGCAGGCGCGCCCAGGTGTCTTGTGGGCACCTGGGTTGCCTTCCCGGTTGTTTCTTATTTTCCTATTTTTTTCTAATATTCCAAAACCGACAGAAAATATTTTTGTAGATTTTTTGGAGTTTGTATACTTACCGTATCACATACCTCTTCCTTTTCAGGGTCCTGGAGTGTTCTGGAAGGTTTCTTTTATGTGTTCCTCTGGTGTCATGGTTTGGACAATATTGCTTTCAACATTAATAGGCATACCTGAGATATAGTGTTTAATTCTTTGTCCATTGACCACCTTCGGGTTAGTACCTTCGGCACTATTAATCTTGATAGCTCCAGAGCGATAAACCTCTTCGATAATATATGGCCCTTCCCATTTGGAGAGAAGTTTCCCTACAAAGAATCTAAAACGAGAGTTGTACAAAAGAACAAATTCTCCAACTTTGAATTCCCGCTTTTGGATTCTTTTGTCATGCCATCTCTTAACATTTTCTTTGAATAGTTTGGCATTTTCATAAGCTTGGGTTCTCCATAAATCTAATGAACTAATATCAAATAACCTCTTTTCACCGGCAAGCTTGAAATCATAGTTGAGTTCTTTAATTGCCCAATATGCTTTATGTTCTAACTCAAGAGGCAAATAAAAATCTTTTCCACAAACCATTTTATATGGAGATATACCCATAGGATTTTTATACACTGTTCTGTAAGCCCAAAGTGCATCATCTAATTTCTTAGACCTATTCTTTTGGGACCTATTGATAGTTTTTTGTAATATGAGTTTTATTTCTCTATTGCTAAGTTCTACTTCCCCACTAGATTGAGGATGATACGATGATGCAATTCTATGGTTAACATCATATTTAGCAAGCATTTTACGGAAATCACCATGAATAAAGTGTGAACCACCATCAGTCATTAAATATTTAGGAACTCCAAACCTTGGGAAAATAACTTCTTTAAGCATTTTAATGGAAGTGTTGTGATCAGCACTACTAGTTGGAATAGCTTCTACCCACTTAGTAACATAATCAACATCAACCAAAATATGTGTATACCCATTAGAGGAAGGAAAAGGTCCCATATAATCAAAACCCCAAACATCAAATAGTTCAACTGCAAGTGAATAATTCATAGGCATTTCCTGACGCTTACCTATATTACCAATTCTTTGACATTCATCGCAAGATAAAACAAACTTACAGGCATCCTTGAAAAGAGTAGGCCAATAAAAACAAAATTGCAATACCTTGTGAGCAGTTCCATCTCCTGCATGATGTCCTCCGTAGGCTTCGGAGTGACATTTCCGTAAGATTTGTTCCTATTCCTGCTCAGGTACACAACGTCTAATAATACCATCTACTCCCTCTTTATAAAAATGTAGGTCATCCCAAAAGTAATGTCTTAAATCATAGATTTTTTTTCTTTTGTTGGTATGTAAAGCTAGGTGGGATATACTTAGCAACAATATAATTAGCATAGTCAGCATACCACGGAGTATTACGAGAAACATTTATTGCAGGTAGTTGTTCATCAGGAAAGCTATCATCAGTAGGTAGTGGGTCATCAAGAATATTTTCTAACCTAGACAAGTTATCTGCTACGGGGTTCTCAGCTCCTTTCCTATCAGTGATGTGTAAATCAAATTCTTGTAGCGAGAGAACCCACCTAATGAGTCTAGGTTTAGCATCTTTCTTTTCCATAAGATATTTTATAGCAGCATGATCAGTATGAACAAGTACTTTGGAATCAACAATGTAAGATCTGAATTTGTCACAAGCGAACACAATTGCTAAAAATTCCTTTTCAGTAGTAGCATAATTTCTTTGGGCACTGTCTAGAGTTTTGCTAGCATAATGGCATTTAATTTCTTATCAACTCTTTGTCCTAGAACAGCACCAATAGCATAATCACTAGCATCACACATAATTTCAAAAGGCAAGTTCCAATCAGGTGGTTGAACAATAGGTGGAGAAGTTAAGGCTTTCTTAAGTGTTTCAAAGGATTTTACATAGTTATCATAAAAAACAAATGGAACATCCTTTTGTAAAAGATTTGTAAGAGGCCAAGAAATTTTAGAGAAGTCTTTAATAAACCTCCTATAGAAACCAGCATGACCAAGGAAACTACGAATACCTTTAATGTCTTTAGGACATGGCATTTTCTCAATTGCATCAACTTTTTCTTTATCCACCTCAATACCTCGTTTAGATATTTTATGCCCCAAGACAATGCCTTCATTAACCATAAAGTGGCACTTCTCCCAATTCAAGACAAGATTAGTTTGTTCACATCTCTGCAAAACTCGATCAAGGTTGCTTAAGCAATCATCAAAAGAAGTTTTGTAAAAGAAAAAAATCATGCATGAAAACCTCAACAATCTTTTCACCAAAATCAGATAATATAGCAGTCATACATCTTTGAAAGGTATCAGGTGCATTGCATAAACCAAAAGGCATACGTCTATAAGCATAAGTTCCAAAAGGGCAAGTGAATGTGGTTTTCTCTTGATCAGGTTGTGAAACAGGTATTCTAGAAAAACCAGAATATCCATCAAGAAAACAAAAGTGTGTGTGCTTAGATAATCTTTCCAACATTTGATCAATAAAAGGCAAAGGGTAATGATCTTTTCTAGTTGCTTTATTTAATTTTCTAAAATCAATTACCATTCTATAGCAAGTGACAATTCTTTGTGGAATGATTTCATTTTTATCATTAGGAACAATAGTAATACCTCCTTTCTTAGGGACACAATGAACAAGACTTACCCATCTACCATAAGCTATGGGATAGATTATAGCTGCCTCCAGAAGTTTTAGGATTTCAGTTCTTACCACTTCTTTCATCTTAGGATTCAAACGTCGTTGATGATCAACAACGGGTTTAGCATCAGGTTCCATATTGATCTTGTGCTGACATGGACTGGGACTAATGCCCTTAAAATCATCAAGAGTATATCCAATAGCAGCACGGTGCTTCTTCAGAATTTTCAATAATCATTCTTCTTCATGTTCTGAAAGGTTAGCACTAATAATAACAGGATATATCTTTTTGTCATCAAGATAAGCCTATTTCAAAGTGCCTTGCAATGGCTTTAATTCAAACATAGGATCACCTTTAGGTGGAGGAGGACCTCCTAGAGTTTCAATAGGCAAATTGTGTTTCAGAAGAGGTTGTTGTTCAAAGAAAATTTTATCTATTTCATTTCTTTCATGCAAGTGCATATCATTTTCATGGTCTAGCAAATATTGTTCTAGTGTATCAGTAGGAGGTATGGCAATAGAAGCAAGACCAATTATTTCATCCTTACAAGGTAACTCTTTCTTATGAGGTTGCCTACTAAACTTGGAGAAATTAAATTCATGAGACACATCACCAAAGCTGACACTGACAATTTCTTTTTCACAATCTATCTGAGCATTGACAGTGTTCAAGATAGGTCTACCAAAGATAATGGGACAAAAGTCATCCTGTGGGGAACCAAGAACTACAAAATCAGTAGGGTATTTTATTTTCCCACAGAAGACCTCAACATCTCTAACAATCCCAAGTGGTGTGATGGTGTCTCTATTAGCAAGTTTAATAGTAACATCATTGTCTTCTATTTCAGCGGGTGCTATGTCATTCATAATTTCTTGATATAAGGTAAACGGAATAGCACTCACACTAGCACCCACATCACATAAACCATGATAACAATGATCTCCTATTTTAACTGAGACAACAGGCATGCCAACAACCGGTCTATGTTTATCTTTTTCATCGGGCTTAGCAATTCTAGTAGCTTCATCACAGAAGTAGATAACATGCCCATCAATATTTTCTACCAAGAGATCTTTAACCATAGCAACACTAGGTTCTACTTTAATTTGCTCAGAGGGTTTAGGAGCTTTAATATTACTTTTGTGAACCACGGCTGATACCTTAGAACGTTCCTTCATCCTAACAGGGAAAGGTGGTTTTTCAATATAAGTAGTAGGCACAACTGGATCAACATTGTAATAATAGTTTCATCTTTAGCTTTAACCGGTTCTTTGGTTTCTTCTTTAATAGGGGGATGATATTTAAACCACTTCTCCTTAGGGAGATAAACATGAGTAGCAAATGATTCACAAAAATAGGCTACTATCCTAGAGTCAAGTCCATATTTAGTGCTAAACTTGTGAAAAGCATCGGTATTCATAAAAGATTTAACACAATCATACTTAAGCTTAATAGCTGACTCTTTACCTTTGTCGAGTTCCAAATCTTCAGAGTTGCATTTAATTCTTTCCAATAGAGCCCAACTGAATTCAATGGTCTTCTTCATAAAAGAACCAGTACAAGAAGTATCGAGCATGGATTGATCATTATGAGAAAGCCGAGCATTGAAGTTCCGAGTAATAATTTCTCTTGAGAGCTCATGATTGGGGGATGAATATAACATTAACTTAAGCCTCCCCCAAGCTAGAGCGATACTTTCTCCTTTATGAGGCCAAAAATTATATATATAATTCCGATCACGATGAACTAGATGCATAGGATAATTTTTTGGTGAAATTCCAATTTCAATCGATTCTAGTTCCAAGATCCAATATCATCGCATAGCCTATACCATGTCAATGATTTTCCCTTCAAAGATAAAGGGAAAACCTTATACTTAGCTTCACCTCCGGGTAAACCTACAAGCTTAAATAATCCACAAATTTCATCCACATAAATCAAGTGCATATCAGGATGTTCAGTTCTGTCTCCTGCATAAGGATTAGCTAGCAGTTGTTCTATCATACCCGAAGGAATTTCATAACCAATATTTTCAGTAGGTGCTATAGGTTGAGGGGCAACTAATTGTGCTTCTGGTCGAGGTGAAGGTACCCCGAACAAACCCCTCAAAGGATGGTTCTCCATAGTAACAAGTGACAATAAATTTCAGCATGTAGTATAAATTTTTCCTTACCAAGAGTGTTTCATTCCCTGGCAACGATGCCAGAAAAGAGTCTTGATGACCCACAAGTATAGGGGATCAATCATAGTCCTTTCGATAAGTAAGAGTGTCGAACCCAATGAGGAGCAGAAGGAAATGACAAGTGGTTTTCGGCAAGGTATTTTCTGCAAGCACTGAAATAGTCAGTAACAGGTAGTTTGATAGCAAGATAATTTGTAACAAGCAAGTAACAATAGAGGTAACAAAAGCGCAGCAAGGTAGCCCAATCCTTTCGTGGCAAAGGACAGGCCAGAATGGTTTCTTATAATAGGCAAAGCGTTCTTGAGGGCACACGGTAATTTCATCTAGTCACTTTCATCATGTTGGTTTGATTCGCGTTCGCTACTTTGATAATTTGATATGTGGGTGGACTGGTGCTTGGGTGCTCTTCTTACTTGAACAAACCTCCCACTTATGATTAACCCCCTCGCAAGCATCCGCAACTACGAGATAAGTATTATGGCATTTTCTCAATTGCATCAAATTTAGCTTTATCCAACTCAATACCTCGTTCAGAAATTTTATGCCCCAAGACAATGCCTTCATTAACCATAAAGTGGCACTTCTCCCAATTCAAGACAAGATTAGTTTGTTCACATCTCTGCAAAACTCGATCAAGGTTGCTTAAGTAATCATCAACAGAAGTTCTGTAAACGGAAAAATCATCCATGAAAACCTCAACAATCTTTTCACAAAAATCAGAGAATATAGCAGTCATACATCTTTTAAAGGTAGCAGGTGCATTGCATAAACCAAAAGGCATATGTCTATAAGCATAGGTTCCAAAAGGACAAGTAAAAGTGGTTTTCTCTTGATGAGGTTGTGAAACAGGTATTTGAGAGAAACCAGAATATCCATAAAGGAAACAAAAGTGTATGTGCTTAGATAATCTTTCTAGCATTTGATCAATAGAGTGTAGAGGGTAATTATATTTTCTAGTAGCTTTATTTAATTTTCTAAAATCAATTACCATTCTATAGCCAGTAACAATTCTTTGTGGGATTAGTTCATTTTTATCATTAGGAACAACAGTAATACCTCCTTTCTTAGGGACACAATGAACAAGACTTACCCATCTACTATCAGCTATGGGATAGATTATACCTACTTCCAGAAGCTTTAGTATTTAAGTTCTTACCACTTCTTTCATCTTAGGATTCAATCGTCGTTGGTGGGTGGACCGGTGCTTGGGTTCTGTTCTTACTTGAACAAGCCTCCCACTTATGATTAACCCCCTCGCAAGCATCCGCAACTATGAGAAAAGTATTAAGATAAAATCTAGCCATAGCATTAAACATATGGATCCAAATCAGTCCCTTACGAAGTAGCGCATAAACTAGGGTTTAAGCTTCTGTCACTCTAGCAACCCATCATCTAATAACTACTCCACAATGCATTCCCTTAGGCCCAAAAATGGTGAAGTGTCATGCAGTCGACATTCACATAACACCACTAAGGGAATCACAACATATATATCATCAAAATATCGAACACATATCAAATTCACATGATTACTTGCGATGTGACTTCTCCCGTGACCTCAAGAACAAAGGTAACTACTCACAAATGATATTCATGCTCAAGATCGGAGGGGTATTAAATAGCATAATGGATCTGAACATATAATCTTCCACCAAATAAACCATATAGTAATCAACTACAAGATATAATCAACACTACTAGTCACCCACATGTACCAATCTGAGGTTCTGGTACAAAGATTGAACACAAGAGATGAACTAGGGTTTGAGAGGATATGGTGCTGTTGAAGATGTTGATGAAGATTGGCCTCCCAAAGATGAGAGGGTTGTTGGTGATGACGATGGCTTCGATTCCCCCCTCCGGGAGGGAAGTTCCCCTGGCAGAATCGCTCCGCCGGAGGGCAAAAGTGCTCCTGCCCAAGTTCCACCTCGAGACGACGGCGTTCCATGCCAAAAGTCCTCTCCTTATTTTTTTCTAGGTCAAAATGACTTATATACCAGAAGACAGGCACCAGAGGTGGACTGGGCTGAGCACAACCCACCAGGGAGCGCCTGGGGGGCCTGGCGCGCCCTGGTGTATTGTGCTCACCAGGTGCCCCCCGGTAGTTATTTGCTCCAGTATTTTTCATATATTCCAAAATAATTCTCCGTGAAGTTTCAGCTTATTTGGAGTTGTTCAGAATAGGTAACTCTGACGTAGCTTTTTCAGGTCCAGAATTCCAGCTGCCGGCATTCTCCCTCTTTGTGTAAACCTTGCATATTATGAGACAAAAGGCATTAGAATTACTCGATAAAAGCATTATTATGCATAGAAGCATTATAAATAATAGTATGAAATCATGATGCAAAATGGACGTATCAACTCCCCCAAGATTAGACCTCGCTTGTCCTCAAGCGAAAGCCGATATAGAAAATCATGTCCACATGTATTGAGAGAGAGGTGTCGATAAAAACAAAATACAGACATAGTAGCATCATGCTTATGATCACAACAATAACAAACTTTATCATAAAACTTTTATCATGTAACTTCTCATGAACAAGTAACAATTCATCACACCATTGAACTAAAAGCATAAACTCTATTGAAAACTAACAAACTATGTTCTCATTCAACTTTGCAACTACAATTCATCGTATTTTCAGGAAGGGTCTCGTATCGGAGCCTTTTGGCAAGTCCACATACTCAACCATCATTTAATCCTCTATGATTGCTAACACTCAAACCATCACTGGTATAACGAGGTGATATACAAACGGTTTTTAACCCCTTTCCGCGACGGCATTTTGAACCGTTGCCACATGAGTGTGTCACTAGTGGAAAAAGTGCTAGCCACAACTTTCGTTGGTGGCGTGCCATTTTACATCCACGCCAGCACTATTTAATAGTGTTGGTGTAGGCAGAATCAGCATGTCAGCTTTACAAGCATAGTGTTGGCGTTGCTTGTTTTGGAAATGCCACAAATCTATTCGCCCATATACACTCACCGTTTGGAAACCACTGGTAACGTTGGTTTTCTTTGCACGCCATAGTTAATTTATTAGTGCTAGCATTCTTTTTCTATGCATGCCAGAAACACTTTTCCCATTTGATCAAGTGTTTTAAGTATTTAATTATATTATGCTTTTTTGTCATCATTATTTTAAAGTTTTTATCATTATAGGAATTTTACTTTTTACCACCAGTTCAAATTTTGAGTCTTTTATTTTGTCAAGTCTTTCATTAATTTTCGTCTTTTTTATTTGGCCTGTGATTAGCCATGGCGTTGCCATTTTATCCAACGCCAACAATAACCTATCTGAGTCAACTTAGTAAAATACCTAAGTCATTGCTCTCTCTCATTTCACACCCCACCCGGCCCGGTCGTAGACACAACTCCCCCTGGACCAAAGCCACCGCCGCCCCCGCCGTCGCCCAGCAGCCGCCCCGTCGACGTCCCGCCGCCCCCACCCCCGGCCGCCCCATCGACGCCCCGTCGCCGCCCCTCACCGGCACCAAGGTTAGATCCACTACTCCTCCGTTCGCGGACACGCCAAACGGCCGGGATTTGCTTTGTCCCCCCCCCCCCCCCCCCCCCCCCCCCCCCCCCCCCCCCCCCCCCCCCCCCCCCCCCCCCCCCCCCCCCCCCCCCCCCCCCCCCCCCCCCCCCCCCCCCCCCCCCCCCCCCCCCCCCCCCCCCCCCCCCCCCCCCCCCCCCCCCCCCCCCCCCCCCCCCCCCCCCCCCCCCCCCCCCCCCCCCCCCCCATATAGTACACATTTATAGAATGTGTTATGTTTAAAAATCAGGGCAATTTGTTGTTTTTTTACTATGTACTGCAAGGCAACAGCCTCATAGTTCTTTATTAAAACTTAAAGCAACAAAGGTACAAAGTATAGAGAGTGAGAAGGGGATACTTACAAAGAACCTATGGGAGGGAAGCTATCCAAGAGAGAATGCTATCTCTATATTTACATTTGATCCTATGAGCTAAAAGAGAAATATCATGTACAAAGTTCCTCCTCCAAGATCTGAAACTAGGTGTCTCATTTCTGAAGATCATTCCATTCCTTTGAGTCCAAATATTCCATGTGGCAGTGAAAACCACTTCAGAGAAGAAAGGGAGGCCAAAATCCCTCCTAGCAGCTGAGGCCATCATATAAGTTGACTGATTTGGCTGGGTGATCCAAGAAATCCCAAGGTAGTTCCAAACACGTTGGCTAAAGTTGCAAGCAAAGAAGAGATGGACACGATCCTCATGACTGGAAATATGGCACATTACACAGGTGTCATCTTGAATGTTCCAGTGTCGGCGTTGCATCATATCCCTGGTATTTAAACGGTCCATCAAAAGAAGTCATCCAAATACCTTAATCTTTAAGAGTTCATGAGGATTTCCAGATCCACTTAAATATAGGATCGACCACCAGGTGTGAGTATTTAAACTTATAGTAGATCTTTGACTGAAACTCTCTAGATTTAGATGGCCATCTCCAGATGCCCTTGCTCTCCAGATCAAGATTGACTAGAGGCAGTAAGGATTGAAATTGGTTGAGCTCCTGATAAGCTTCCAATGACAGAGGTAAGTGGAGATTATCAGTCAGTGCAAAAAATTCCTTAATCGTGGTCATGTCATCAATGACAAAGGAATGTAGCCGTGGGAATCGTTCCTGCATAGAGATGGCTTTGTCATCCAACTTCCATCGGTCCAACCAAAATACAACAGGGTTCCTCGCATGCACCTGCGGGACAGCCAACTGACAAAATTTGTCATATAAGCTCAGCACGCCCCGCCACCAAAAGGAGCCACAGTTCTGAGTAACTTGTGGGGCCGAGGCTCCGTAGTATGAATCCCAAATTAGGGTAACCCAAGGCACATCCAATTTGTTGAAGAATTTGAATAGGTGCTTAAGCGGCAAGGCCTCATTTTGAATTCCCAAATTAATAACTCTGAGTCCTCCAAATTTCTTTCACCTGCAGACCAAATCCCAAGCAGCCAATGATTGGTGTGGAGTGTCCGAGTTGCCCCTCCAAAGGCATTGGCGCATAATCCTTTCAATCTGCTTAATTATGCATTGAGGAAGAGAGAGCGAGCACAAGAAGTAGATGGGCATGGATGTAAGTACCGATTGTAGAAGTTAAAGGCGGCTCCCTTGGTTTAGCAGACATGAAGAGGCAGACAAACGCCTCTCGATGCGATCCACAAGTGGCATCAGATCATATATGGTTGGCCTGGATGTTCCCATAGGTAATCCCAAGTATGTGAAAGGCATAGAGCCAACTTCACACCCCAAGCAAACTGGCAATTCTGGCTACCTCAGCATCAGTCATATTTATTGGGATAAGTGAGGATTTACTGAAGTTGACACGCAGGCCCGTTGAAACAGCAAACGTGTCCAGCATCTCTTTGGAAGCAATAAGCTGGCTATCAACTGCAGGTAGAACGATAAGGGTATGATCAGCGTATTGAACAATTGGATAATCATTAGATCTTGTCGGGATGGGCATTGTGAGAATGTTTCTAGAGCACATCTCATTGACCACCGATTGTAAGAGATCAACTGCAATTACAAAGAGAAGTGGGGACAGAGGATCACCTTGTCGGACACCACTTCTACACATGAAATGTTGGCCCAGTACTCCATTAAGTAAGACCGATGAAGAACCAGAAGATAGTAGGCTATTAACCCAGCCAGTCCAGCGGTTATCAAAACCCTTACATTGCAGAATCCTGAGAATAACCTCATGCTCAATTGTATCAAAAGCTCTGGTGAAATCTAGCTTGAGCAGGATAATAGGTCGCTTGGAGGTTTTGCATTGGTGTATATATTCAAAACACCATGCAAGACAATCCTGGATGGAGCGACAACGAAGGAAGCCATACTGATTTTGGTGTATATACCAAAGAATAACCTTCTGCAGACGATTAGCCAGGAGTTTTGTTAAGAATTTTAAACAAGTGTTTGTCAGCGAGATGGGCCGAAAATCACCAACAACTTCAGGGCTTAATTTCTTGGGGATGAGAGCAATTAGACATGTGTTAAGACATTCTAAATTGCATTTCCCGTCATAAAATTCCTTAACCAGCTGTATAAAATCATCTTTCAAAATGTGCCAACACTTCTTCATAAAAAGTCCAGTGAAGCCATCCGGCCCAGGAGCACGGTCTGCGGGCATGTGTTTAATTACATCCTCCACCTTAGCATCAGTGAAAGGCTGAGACAAATCTTCCAGCCCATCAACCTTAGTGATCAGGGCGTCCAAATCAAAGCCCATTCAGATACCTTTAGAGTGGCCCATTCACTATTTGAAGTCAGCCCAGAACATTCCCGCCAACTGCTGATGATCAGTGATCACATCTCCTGCAGCATTTTTTATCGAGGAGATGGTGTTTTTCTGATACCTTTCAGTTGCAATTGCATGAAAAAAATTTGGTATTCTCCTCACCAATTTTAATAGATCTGACCGTACGGCGTTGCTTCCAATATATAAAATGTAAATGGAGAATTTCCTCTAGATGGAGCTTTACAATTCTTCTGAAATTAGATTCTGGCCAACTCAAGGGCCTAAGCTCCTCCAACCCATCCAAGTATAGGATTACTTTGTTGCAATCAGAGATGAGAGCCTTTACCTTGGACAGGTTCATATGCCACCTTTTAATAGCATAACGAAGTGCTTTAAATTTGGCAGAAATAGTGGAAGCAATAAATGGTTTCCTCATTAGCCTGCTCCAAACTTCAGAAACACACTCAATAAAACCAGGTAGATTAACCCAGTAATTCTCAAACCAAAACACCTTTGCCTTGGGTATGCAGGTGGCCACTGTGACTACACAAGGCACATGATCCGAGGCAGTGCGTGCAAGAGGCATAACCAGGGTATTAGGATGATCTGTAGTCCAAGCAACCGAAGTGAAAAACCAGTCGATCTGTTCAAGCAAAGGATTCATCTGCATGTTGGACCAGTTGTACTGACGGCCCTTGATTGGCAATTTAACGAGGCCCAGATGACCGATAATTTCATTGAATAGAAAGATGTCATTAACATTGCCACTAGGTAAGTTACGATTATTAAGCGAACGCATGAAATTAAAGTCGCCGAGAGAAGGAGCCATTTGTCCTCAAAGCGGATATCAAGGTTATATAGTCATTGCACAAACTCGTCTCGGGCTGGACCCTGACACGGACCATAGACAGATACCAATGTCCAAGTTTCAGATGTATGCTTTGAGCTGAATTGCACAATAATACCATAAGGTTTTGACTCTATTAGTTTGCCATCAAAGAAGGAAGAATTCCATATAACCACAATTCCAACAGAAGCACCCAACGATGGCATATAGACGAAATTATCAAGGCGAGGACAAAACTTTCTAAGGAACCTCTGGTCAATATGCATGCATTTGGTTTCTTGGAGACAAATAATCAAGCAACCACTCTCATCAATCTTTTGCTTAACAGAGAGCTAACGTGCTTCAGAATTAAGACCACGCACGTTCCAACAAAGAACTTTCTAGTCTCTAAAACCATACTGATTCACTACAAACCAAATGAAAGAGCAGCAAAAGTAGATCACATAGTGACCTACACAATCCAGATAAACATAACAGGGCCACAGAGTTCAACACATAAAAGCATAAATAAAGATAGGTGGCGATTAAGGGTATGCCAGGGACCCAATCTCTGCATGGAATTACTGATCATCAGAACTCCTGCTGCTGCTTGAGTTGGGGGGATCAGCTACAAGCTTCTCCACCATGATCTTCTCCGGAGTGATGCGCAGACAAGCCCCAATACGCTGAAGGTCACCAATAGCAGTTGGAGGCGGCACAGCAGGGCTGTAGGGCAATTTGTTGTTGTAGGGCCAGTCTTATATGGGACTCTTATACATTCATACAATATTTGATTCATCCAAATTTAATACTTATCCGTTGCTAGCAGTCGACACCAGACTTCCATCTATATATTCTTCAAAGTTATCATTTTAGTTTTCTTTCCACATTTGTGTATAGGTTGACTGGTATATGTAAATCAAATAGCTTTGCATACAGAAGTTATTCTTATATATGATAGTATGTATGTATAGAAGTCAGTTTGCTATATCTTATTTATCAAAATAGATTCATAATTTTATCTATTCTACTTAATTAACAAAATCATGCCTTTCCAACACATGCACTATTCACTATAAAAGTATCTGGTTTTGTTTTGATACAGCTCACACCAAGTATTTGATAATGAAACTTTACAAATCATATCTTCACAACACATGAACTATTTTACATTGCATATTATCTTGATCGTATATATACGCGATGTGTTTGTAGGTCATGGCCAATTCTGGAGGCAACAACGAGTCGGTGTGCGATGTGGACATGGCTAACAATGAATTGTTAAACACTTTTTAGTATGTCATCAAGAGCGTGCAAGAGGCAAATGACGATCTAAAGGGGGAGATTAAAGAGCTACGCAAGGATGCTGTTCGGCTCGTTCAAGAGACTAATCAGCTTAGGGACGAGAGGGATAAGCTCGTCGAGGATCGGGATAAACTCAAGGAGGAGAGGAGATGCCTCAGGGCTGAGAGGATTGACCTGAAGATGGACATAGATCATTTTAGAAGAGAAGGAGAGGCGGATAGAAAGAAGCTGATCCAGCTGGGCATACTCCTTGATGAAGATTAGCTTTTTAAGTAGCTAGCTAGTTCATCTTAATAGTTGACGATGATTGAGTAACTAGAGTACTTGAGCGAACTTTTGTGAAGTTTAATATCAACTTGTTGAGTTCCCGAGCCTCTTATGTAATGATTATCTATTAAGTAAGTACCTAGTGTTGATGAGTATATTGTGTTCAGTAGTATCTATTAAGTAAGTAGCTAGTGTTGATGAGTAAAAAAAATTATTACCAAAAAAACCATTTGCTGGCGTTGGACGAGCAGGCACGCCAGAGTAACGATGAACTTAGTGCTGGCGCTGGACTGGAGATATGCCAGCACGATGTAGGATACTGCTGACATGTCCTCCAACGCCACCACTACCTTTTAGCAATGGCGCCATATTAGTGGCATCGTGTGTCTACGCCAGCAAGGCTGTTTTTGGGACGCCATAGCTAGGCTTTTCTCCACTAGTGTGTGCAATAGGGGGGGTCCTTCCCACACGACCCAAAAACCGTTGGGGATAGGGAGCCTTGATGCATACAGTTGTCCCTATAAAACTGTTTCTGATATCTCGAATATCCCAAACGCTTCATCCTTGTAACTCGTTTGTGCTCGCATTGCCATCGCAGTTCGTATTCCGTGGTGCTACATTTACGATGCACGGCCCATCACAAATAGTTTGCGATTATAGAACGTGTATGATAAGCAGACAATCACACACATTCACTTTTCCTGAACCGTATGCGATAACTAATTAAGAAGATTAGCTAATCATCGTACAAGTGCCGGATAGGATTACGAAACGTCAGACTATCGTAACATCGTCGTACATGATAACTATCACACACGCTATTCTGTGGTGCAACATTTACGATGCGTACCACATCAGAAATAGTTCATGATTGCAAATCGTGTACAATAAGGCAACTATCACAAATGTTTAGTTTGCCGGCACCATTTGTGATATTGTCTGACATCACACACGCTTTGCAAATGGCAACTGTGTGCATGATCGCACATGTTTCCTCTCTGTGAACCATGTCGGATTATGGTGTATATCACAAACGTTTGTGTTTTACCGACTGTGTGCGTTGTAACGACCTGCAGAGCGTAATTTCACCGTAATTTAATTGCTGCTATTTAAAATTGTACCAGATTTGAATTTGAAAGTATGCTATAGCTTTATTCATATCCATCAGGTTCAAACAACCAATGCATTATTCAATTCGTATGTACATATGTTCAAGAATTACATAAGCACCAAATAAAGAATGATGAACCATGGTTGTATACTTGTACTATTAAAGACGGTAAAGAAAGAGGCTAAATGCATTCTGGTTGCTGAACAAGGTGAAGCGGAAGGCCCATATTGTGCCCTCCTCCATGCAGAAGGCACGCACGACTCTAGTCCAACCCCTTGTGATGGCCGACCGCCCATCCTTCACAGTCTTCATGAACACATCTAGATAGTCATCGTGTTCTGGTAGAAATACTTTAACCTTTGCATGCCCACCAATCATGTACTTTGAGAGGTAATCTTGAGTAAACTGCTTTGGGAACCACTGCAAAGGAAAAATATTCAGACATTGTCATCTAACACAACTCATTATGGGTAGTAAAAAGAAGGCTGCAGAGTTCTTACTCACCATCCTGCAGTTCGCTGTTGTCTTGGATAAAGTGTAAACAAATAGTTTAATTGCCATCTTTTGACCCATTTTACTAACAATGTTTATCAGCTTCCTCAATTGATGCTGGTTCATCAATATCTCATTGCCCCATACGCAGAAAGGGTCGAAGCGTGTATCTTTACCAATGACATATGTACCTAAAAGCACCAAGTTAATATTAGAAGCTAAACAACAATTGCACAATGATGTAGTACAACACTCCATCTGCCCCATTATATAATATCTTATAACATCCAATATACTCACATATTGGATGAATTAACATCTTATATTATGGGCCGAAGGGAGTTTATTGCATTTTTTACAAATTATCAGCTGATTAACTGTTGCTGTGTTGTTGTTGTTGCTGCTGCTCTTCTAGGTATATCTAGACATCATCAGAACATTAAGGTAACACTCTTCCTTGTTGCTATGCAGCCTAGGATTGCATATTTAGACATTCAGTACAGTGCATGTTGCTATGTAGCCTCAGATATATTAGATATGGCCCTAGTTAACCTACCGATAAATGGGTTACAGATATATTCAGTTAAAAGTTTGATTCACCGATTAGTCCCTTATCAGACCCCAACCTATATGGTACCAGCTACCGATATCATGAACAGTGAGTATATATAAGCCATGGGATGAAACTAACCTCGATGGAAAACAGCAGTCATTTCCAAAATTTTCCTGTGTAAGTACATCGAGAGGCATGTTAAGCACAACAGGCTAAACATCAACCAAATATATCCATGGCAGACAAAACAATATCCAAGCAATAGCTTCAGTGTGTATGTTTAAGCATGCTAGTTAAGCAAAACAAGAAGTGGAAAGGTGTGTTAACTGCAACAGGCCTAACATTTAACAACAAGCAAATATAGTCATTCAAACTGGTATTGTGCCAGTCTAAGTACACTGGTTATTGTTAAATAAAAATGGAAAGGCATGTTAACTACAACATGCTTAACAACAACCAAATGTAGTCATTCGTAGTGGTATTGTTGAAACTGGTATTGATGAAATTGAACTGCACAGTTCATACTTGCACATATAGAACATCATGTTGTGAATAACTGGAATAAACAAGCCATACTACAAACAACCCAAGATAGCATTTGAAACTGGACATATGCTAACTACAAACAACCGAACAACCAAAAAACTTTAAAAGAGCCATATGCTAGCTATAACAGGCTTAACAGCAAGCAAATATATGCATTCCTATCGATATGTTTAAAATATACTGCACAGTAAATAGTTGCACATATAGAGCATCACATTGTGAACAACTGAAATAAACTAGGCATACTGCAAACAACCAAATATAGCAATTAAAACTGGACATATTCTCATGACACTACAAAAGGGACTCGACAAAACAAATCATGGGTTCCCCCCTATGAAGACGCACAGCAAAACAAATCATGGGTTTCCTCACTTGTCACAGATGGGCTCGTTCCCGTGGGAAGAGCACGGACCCTGGGTGCGCTCCATGTTGTCGCAGATGGGCTCCTTCCCCTTGGAATGGCACGGTTGTAGGGTGCCCTCCCTGATGTCGCAGATGGGCTCTTTCCCCTTGGAAGAGCCGGAGAGGGTGCCCTCCTCGTGGTCACCGTCGATGAGGTCTGACTTGGAAGCTGTGGATCCCAAGCCAGCATCATAGAACGTGTCCTTCAGAAATGACAAAAGGGGCTCGATGGCGATGTAGGATGGCAAATTCTTGACAGCGAGCCAAAGGAGATCAGCAGCAGCGCCATGGAAGAGATCGACGGTGGTTGAACCCAAGGGGTTGGGGTGGTCCACTTAACCTATGACATAGCCCGCGTCAGGCCATCATTGTTGACGACCTCGATGTTGTAGCCAGTGTCCGCGACAACCCGCATACTCTAGCCCGTTGATTGAGAGCCTGCGGCCAGTAATGGTCGTCAGCTTCCTCGACGGCCACCTCGGCGACGTCGCGCGAAGAGGCCGTGATACACCTCTTTTGGGCCAGTCGCTCCTCGAGCTCCACGGGAAGCGTATCCGGGCTTAGGCTACGACGCTCTGGAGTGGGGGATGGGGATCTGTGGGAAAGGGGGTGTTTGGCAGGCATCATCTAAGAAACTCAGGGCAGCTAGGGTATGGAGATCGGTTGGTAAGCTGATGTTGACAATGGACCCCCCCCCCCCCCCCCCCCCCCCCCCCCCCCCCCCCCCCCCCCCCCCCCCCCCCCCCCCCCCCCCCCCCCCCCCCCCCCCCCCCCCCCCCCGAGTTTTTTGGGGGGTGTGTGTGTGTGGAGGGGGTGTTTGAGGAAATGATGCGGCTATTGAAAATTTTACTATGCAGGAGTAAAATGACGGGGCTATTGAAAATTTGGATGATGGTGCATCGCACACGATCCCGAAATAACAACCTTGTGTTATGAAACAGAAAAACCCTCGAGCCGGGAAGATATTTTCTAGGGATGCAGGCGGAAGCGGGAACAACAAACATCACACACGGTCGAAACATAATAACTGTGTTCAAACAAAAAAAATCCTACAGGCGGGTAGATATTTTTGAGAGGGGAAGCCTCGTGGAGCCCAATGTACTGTGCTGATGTGCGTGACAGGGGCACCGGCATGGCACACGGTTTGTGTGAGCGAACAATGTCTGTTGCGTCATCTGACTTGTCCAATGTTCATAAATTTGGCAAAAATGACGCGGGAAAGGGTCAGAACATGAACACACTTGCATGTGGACCAAATATATGTATGAAAAGGGTGGTTTGATGTTCGAATACCAAATGGACAGCTTTGATGTGGCACCTATCTCACAAAGCGCACGGTATTGCTTGCCCCCCCCCCTTCGTGTCGGCAGGAGGGGAATCCTAAGCTATGAACGCATGCCCGCCCCCATGGAGGTTCACCTCGCAAAGTGCAAAGTAGCAGTCCCCCCATCAAACACACACACACACACATACACTTTCAGTTGGAGGGAGAGGGCATCTCACCAAGATGTATCGCAAAATAGACCAAGAAGAATCCACCTTGGTCGTACAACCTCTCTCTTGTTGTTGGTTAAAGTGATGGACGTCCATGCGACCCCAGAGATGGGCTAGCTCACCAATAATCATGCAAGTAGCTAGTCCCCGAAGACAACCACTGTTTGCATGTGGCCCAAACATATGTATGGAGTGTTGATGTTTGAATACACAATGGAACAACTTTGTTGTGGCACCGTGCTTTGGAACCAGAAATCCCCACATGGAGCGAGGGTTAGTTGACGATGCATTGTATATATGTATGTCACACCACACTTCGAGCCTTTGACGGGGATTCATGCATGCATGCATAGTATGCGCTCAAACTTAAGTCTGAATCTCACCATGACCTACTGCGATAACATGAACCAAAGGAAGAATCCACCATGGTAACCTATCTCGTTGTCGGTCAAAGTGATCATGGATGTCCACGTGGGCCCACGAATATATAGCCTTGTCGTTGATAACCATGTGAGAGAGTGTACCGTTCAAAGACAACCACTGCATGCATATGTATGTATATATGGAGGTGATGCGTGCATGTTTGAATACCATGCACAACATTGATGTGGCGCGTGTGTCGAAAGTTGTACAGTCCCCACACAGAGTGAAATCGGTTCATGACGTGTCGTGGTACTGCCCACTTCAACTCGGTGGGAGGGATTCATGCGTACACATGCATGTGTGCTCAAACTATATCATGTCATCCCAGAGCATGACCAATATATATATTTATACTGTAATACAAACCCAAAAATAATCCCCTCCTAAGTCAAATTAACCTCTCTCATTGTCGAGCAAAGTATGATGGACCAAGCGGCCCCACAAATGGAAAGCATCAATATCGCTGATAACCGCGTGAGTGGGTGCCAGAGGACAACCGCCATCGTTCTGCATGTGGCCAAACATATGTATGGAGAGGTGTGTGTGGCGTTGTGATGTTTGAATACCCAAAATGCACAACTTTGATGTGGCACATGCCTCAAAACCCGTAAAGTCCCCACACAGAGCGAGGTTCATGAAGCGTACTACATATGCTGGTCCCCTTCCCCCTCTTCGACGCATACTATATGCTCCTACTGTAATACAAACCAAAAAGAATCCTCCTTGATAGTGAAATTAATTAACCTCTCCCGATGTAGGTCAAAGTGATGCATGCATATGGACGATGACCTCGCGGGCCCACAGATGGAAGAGTCACACATGAGTCTCCTAGGATAACCACCGTCTGCATGCATGTGGCCCAAAAGAGGTGTTGTGTGATGTTTGAATAGCCAATCCACAACTTTGATGTGGCACGTGCCTCAGAAACCGAAAAGTCCCGACACTGAGTGAGGTGTGTTCATAGACGCGTACGTAGTATATATGCTGGTCCCCTCCCACCTCTTCGAAGCGTACTATATACTCCCATCGTAACACAAA
Organism: Thinopyrum obtusiflorum; assembly: GCA_036873465.1. Taxonomy (NCBI): domain Eukaryota; kingdom Viridiplantae; phylum Streptophyta; class Magnoliopsida; order Poales; family Poaceae; genus Thinopyrum; species Thinopyrum obtusiflorum. Next base: position 18,987 of record JAAAWM010011438.1, on the reverse strand, counting down.
CAAGAAGGAATCAACCTTTCCGGTCAAATTAACCTCTCTCCGGCTGTTGGTCGAAGTGATGGATGATACGTCTCCAACGTATCTATAATTTTTTATTGTTCCATGCTATTATATTACCCCCCCCCCCCCCCCCGCTATTTTATATTATTTTTGGGACTAACCTATTAACCTAGAGCCCAGTGCCAGCTTCTGTTTTTTCCTTGTTTTTGAGTTTTACAGAAAAGGAATACCAAACGGAGTCCAAATGGAATAAAACTTCCACGATGATTTTTCTTGGACCAGAAGACACCCGTAGGACTTGGAGAGGGGGCCAGAAGGTTCCCGAGAAGGCCACAAGCCTGCCAGGCGCACCCTAGAGGGAGGGTGCCCTAAGGGCTTGTGGGCCCCTCGGAGGTCTTCCAACCCTAATCTTTGCACTACAAATTCCAAAATATTTCCCCAACACCAGAAGCGTCCACCAAAATACTTTTCCACTGCCGCAAGCCTCTGTTCCCGTGGGATCCCATCTTGGGGCCTTTTCCAGTGATCTGCCGGAGGGGGATTCGATCATGGAGGGCATCTACATCAACCTTGCTTCCCTTCCGATGATGTGTGATTAGTTTACCACAGGCCTACGGGTCCATAGCTAGTAGCTAGATGGCTTCTTCTCTCTCTTTGATCTTCCCCCCCCCCCCCCCCCCCCCCCCCCCCCCCCCCCCCCCCCCCCCCCCCCCCCCCCCCCCCCCCCCCCCCCCCCCCCCCCCCCCCCCCCCCCCCCCCCCCCCCCCCCCCCCCCCCCCCCCCCCCCCCCCCCCCCCCCCCCCCCCCCCCCCCCCCCCCCCCCCCCCCCCCCCCCCCCCCCCCCCCCCCCCCCCCCCCCCCCCCCCCCCCCCCCCCCCCCCCCCCCCCCCCCCCCCCCCCCCCCCCCCCCCCCCCCCCCCCCCCCCCCCCCCCCCCCCCCCCCCCCCCCCCCCCCCCCCCCCCCCCCCCCCCCCCCCCCCCCCCCCCCCCCCCCCCCCCCCCCCCCCCCCCCCCCCCCCCCCCCCCCCCCCCCCCCCCCCCCCCCCCCCCCCCCCCCCCCCCCCCCCCCCCCCCCCCCCCCCCCCCCCCCCCCCCCCCCCCCCCCCCCCCCCCCCCCCCCCCCCCCCCCCCCCCCCCCCCCCCCCCCCCCCCCCCCCCCCCCCCCCCCCCCCCCCCCCCCCCCCCCCCCCCCCCCCCCCCCCCCCCCCCCCCCCCCCCCCCCCCCCCCCCCCCCCCCCCCCCCCCCCCCCCCCCCCCCCCCCCCCCCCCCCCCCCCCCCCCCCCCCCCCCCCCCCCCCCCCCCCCCCCCCCCCCCCCCCCCCCCCCCCCCCCCCCCCCCCCCCCCCCCCCCCCCCCCCCCCCCCCCCCCCCCCCCCCCCCCCCCCCCCCCCCCCCCCCCCCCCCCCCCCCCCCCCCCCCCCCCCCCCCCCCCCCCCCCCCCCCCCCCCCCCCCCCCCCCCCCCCCCCCCCCCCCCCCCCCCCCCCCCCCCCCCCCCCCCCCCCCCCCCCCCCCCCCCCCCCCCCCCCCCCCCCCCCCCCCCCCCCCCCCCCCCCCCCCCCCCCCCCCCCCCCCCCCCCCCCCCCCCCCCCCCCCCCCCCCCCCCCCCCCCCCCCCCCCCCCCCCCCCCCCCCCCCCCCCCCCCCCCCCCCCCCCCCCCCCCCCCCCCCCCCCCCCCCCCCCCCCCCCCCCCCCCCCCCCCCCCCCCCCCCCCCCCCCCCCCCCCCCCCCCCCCCCCCCCCCCCCCCCCCCCCCCCCCCCCCCCCCCCCCCCCCCCCCCCCCCCCCCCCCCCCCCCCCCCCCCCCCCCCCCCCCCCCCCCCCCCCCCCCCCCCCCCCCCCCCCCCCCCCCCCCCCCCCCCCCCCCCCCCCCCCCCCCCCCCCCCCCCCCCCCCCCCCCCCCCCCCCCCCCCCCCCCCCCCCCCCCCCCCCCCCCCCCCCCCCCCCCCCCCCCCCCCCCCCCCCCCCCCCCCCCCCCCCCCCCCCCCCCCCCCCCCCCCCCCCCCCCCCCCCCCCCCCCCCCCCCCCCCCCCCCCCCCCCCCCCCCCCCCCCCCCCCCCCCCCCCCCCCCCCCCCCCCCCCCCCCCCCCCCCCCCCCCCCCCCCCCCCCCCCCCCCCCCCCCCCCCCCCCCCCCCCCCCCCCCCCCCCCCCCCCCCCCCCCCCCCCCCCCCCCCCCCCCCCCCCCCCCCCCCCCCCCCCCCCCCCCCCCCCCCCCCCCCCCCCCCCCCCCCCCCCCCCCGGTCTCGAACAAGAGTGAGATCTAATAGAGATAGGTATAAAAGATAAATAAAAGAGCAAACTAAAGTAAATATAAATAAATTGCAGCAAGGTATTTTGGGTTTTTTGGTTTATAGATCTGAAAATATATAATGGAAAATAGACCCGGGGGCCATAGGTTTCACTAGAGGCTTCTCTCTTGAAGATAGCATATAGTGGGTAAACAAATTACTATTGAGAAATTGATAGAAAAGCGCAAAGTTTTGATGATATCTAAGGCAATTATCATGAATATAGGCATCACGTCCGTGGCAAGTAGACCGACTCCTGCCTGCATCTACTACTATTACTCCACACATCGACCGCTAACCAGCATGCATCTAGAGTATTAAGTTCATAAGAACGGTGTAATGCCTTAAGCAAGACAACATGATGTAGAGAGATAAACTCAAGCAATATGATGAAAACCCCATCTTTTTATCCTTGATGGCAACAATACAATACGTGCTTCGCTACCCCTACTATGTCACTAGGTGAGGACACCGCAAGATTGAACCCAAAATAAGCACCTCTCCCATTGCAAGAAAAACCAATCTAGTTGGCCAAACCAAACCGATAGTTCGAAGGGAAATACAAAGATATCTTAACCATGCATAAAAGAGTTCAGAGAAGACTCAAATAATATTCATAGGTAATCTGATCATAAATCCACAATTCATCGGATCTCAACAAACACACCGCAAAACCCCCCCCCCCCCCCCCCCCCCCCCCCCCCCCCCCCCCCCCCCCCCCCCCCCCCCCCCCCCCCCCCCCCCCCCCCCCCCCCCCCCCCCCCCCCCCCCCCCCCCCCCCCCCCCCCCCCCCCCCCCCCCCCCCCCCCCCCCCCCCCCCCCCCCCCCCCCCCCCCCCCCCCCCCCCCCCCCCCCCCCCCCCCCCCCCCCCCAGCAAACACCCAAGACCCTCGCGAGGGGCCAAGCCTCGCGAGGCGAACGACGCATGATCTCCTCGAGGGCAGCCTCACCAGGCTGGCTCATGAGGGGCAGAGAGATCAAGGCAAGGGGCACCTCGCGAGGTTCCTGTGACGTAAGCCATGACGACCGGGGCCAGGCGGGCACCAGCGCGCAGTGTCCTAGTTTCCTCTTTGGTGCTAAAGAGGCAAGCGCAGGCGAGGAGTCCCGAGGCATCGGGCAAAGGTTTCCATATCGGTGCAACGAGACCAAGACCAGTAGGACGGTAGGACGGAGGTCACCATGGAGCCCAAGACGGCGTCACCACCAGAGCCTTTGGTAGGTGAAGACCACCTTTAGTCAGGATAACTTGTACTAGTTGTCTCCCTTCAAATTTGGCCGTTGTGGCATCCCTTCCCGCCTAACATTCGGGAAGAAGATCAGGGCCTTTATAAATAGGACTAGCCACCACCATAGGAGGCAACTGATGGGGATCATTCAGATCACCCTCAACCACACAAGCTCACCAAACACAAGAGCACCTCTCCTCAGGAGGCTGTTCTTCCCTTGTAACTGTTCATCCTCAGCCCAAGAGGCAATCCACCACACCACACTGGAGTAGGGTATTACACCACATTGGTGGCCCGAACTAGTATAAACTCTCATGTCTCTCGTTCTTTGGGCTCGACGCGCTAAGCCTTGAGATCGTAGTGAGGGCATGAGCTAGGGGGAGGAGAGATCTTCGTGCGCACCCCAGTGTTTGAACCTCAAGGGTTTTGCCGGAACCCGAAATCCGACAAGCCCCAACCCATTATTACGTGAGAGTGTCACGAGCGGAGACCTTCACGTATTTCCATGGCACCTAACGAGGGCCCTACCCTGCGCCTCCCCCGACCACCGTTGGGGCGTCCAGAAACCACGATGAGACCAAGGGGCAAGGGGGACGCTGGCGGCGCCCCCGGCGACCGCAGGCCCCCCGCCGGCGGGAAGGGCTCGCCGACGCCTTCCCCGGCAGGGGATCTACCTCCGTGCAGCTCCTTGCTCCGCGCGGCACGGGGGTGGCCCTGGCACCGGGCTCCCCCGCGCGGCCCCCAGTGCACTCCGTCCACTTGCCGCTGGGCCATCACCCTGGGGTTCCTGCCTGCCGCCGTGGCTTGGTTCACCTGCGATCCATGGTTAGCGTAATCATGCTCCTGAGATATCGGCTGTACCCAGTGATTGTTGTCGTTGAAGGTGTCGGTGAAGCTCCTGGGCAGCTCGCGGAGGGCCTTGGCTTCATGTGCCCCCGATACCTAGCCCGGTGAGGGGAACGGGCAGGGGCCATCTCTTAACGTGTAGAGAAGGTCCATCATGGGAGGTCTATAGGCATCCGAAGCCGCCGCACCAGGGTCGCTGCCTGGCCGTCCCGCGTCGTTGGCGACTAGGCTTGGCGCCAGGTTTCGGCGATCGTAGAGTGGCGTCTCGGTGCGGCCCCATGAGGGGCCACCCGAGCCTGCCCTGCCCGGAGGTTGCATACCTTAGGTAGGATGAGCGGTGTCGTGGGCCAGGTTGGCACTGCTGGGTCCCCCAGGTGCTCCAGGGAGGGGCGCGCGGGTGTCGCGGGGGCCGACACGCACCCCCGACACTGTTTGCGACGTACACAGGGTGGCGAAGGGTGCCATGACCCTGTAGGCGGCATCAAGCAGCTCGGCGACACGCTCTAGCAGGGCATCGCGGCCGCCTTCCACCAACCTGCATCGAAGCAGCTCCCGCGCCACGATGAGCGCGGCTCGCATGTTCGCCTGCTCCCGGCGAGTGTGTGGCGTCGTCGCCACGGCGTAGTTTGAAGATCATGTGGTGGCACGAGCACGACGTGGCACGAGGGAGGGCGACGGCAGCCCGCGCCGCCCACGACCAACAACATTGGGCGGCGTGCGGGCCGCCAAGAGCGTGGAGTGGAGATACTCTTGGGCTAACGGAGCTGCTCGGGCAGGCCGAGCAGCCCAGTGCTCGACGTGAGCTCTCAGAGCGTCAGCCATGAGAACGGCGGGGTGATTGTGGATCGACTGGAGGAAGAGAGGCTCCGACGCACCCCTACCTGGCGCGCCAAATGTCGAATTTCGGGCTCCGCAGACCCTGGATAGATTCAAACTCTGGGGTGCGTGCGAAAACTCAACCTCCCCAGTCTGCCTACTCACCAATCTCACGGCCTAGCTTGATGAACAGGAAGGAAATGGGACACAATAGTTTACCCTGGTTTGGGCCATCTTGTGGTGTAAAACCCTACTCCTGCTTTGTGGTGGATTGGCCTCGAGGGGCTGAGGATGAACTAGTATAGTGGGAGAACAACCTCAGGAGGTGTGTTCTTGAGCATGCGGGGAGAGGATGACCTCTAGGATCTGATCTCTTCTACTGTGGTGGTGCTGCCCAATTTATAGTGGCCTTGGTCCTTTTCCCAAATGAAGGCGGGAAGGGATCCCACAACGGCCAAATTCGAAGGGAGACAACTAGTACATCTTATCCGGACAAAAGTAGTCTTCGCCTGCAAAGCTTCTGGTCGTGACGCCGTGGTGGGCTCGGCGATGACCTCTGTCCTACCATCCTGGCAGTCTTGGTCTTGTTGCACGGGAATGGAAACCTTTGGCTGATTCCTCGGGACTCCGCGCCTGCGCTTGCCTCCTTAGCACCAAAGAGGAAACTGCTGCCCTGCACCCGCTGGCGCCCGCCTGGCCTTGGTCGTCATGGCTCACGTCATCTGAGCCTCGCGAGGTGAAGCTTGCATAGGAATATCCGCTCCTCCGGAGCCACCCTGAGGAGGCCACTCCTGCTGGAGGTCTTGGTGTCGTCCACCTCACGAGGCGTGGCCCCTCGCGAGGGTCTTGAGTTGTCGATGCTGAAGGTGGGCCGTACCATGCCGTCGATGGAGCCACGCCATGGGCCCCACGCAGGCAAGTCTGGGTACCCCGTTCCCAGAATGCCGACAAATATCATCACATAGCCTATACCATGTCAACACCTTTTCCCTTCAAAGATAAAGGGAAGACCTTCTTCTTAACAACATCCTCGGGCAAACCTGCAAGCTTAAATGATCTGCAAACTTCATCCACATAGATTAGGTGCATATCAGGATGTAATGTTCCATCTCCTGCATAAGGGTTAGCTAGCAGTTTCTCTATTGTACCCGAAGGGATTTCATAATAAATATTTTCAGTAGGTGTAGTAGGTTGAGGAGCAACTCTTTGCTCTTCCGGTCGAGGTGAAGATACCCTGAACAAGCCCCTCAAAGGATTATTTTCCATAGTAACAAGTGACAGTAAATTTTAGCACACTATATAAATGTTTCCTTACCAAAGGCGCTTCACTCCCTGGCAACGATGCCAGAAAAGAGTCTTGATGACCCACAAGTATAGGGGATCTATCGTAGTCCTTTAGATAAGTAAGAGTGTTGAACCCAACGAGGAGCAGAAGGAAATGACAAGCGGTTTTCAGCAAGGTATTCTCTGCAAGCACTGAGATTATCGGTAACAGATAGGTGAGTGATAACATAATTCGTAACGGGTAACAAGTAACAAAAGTAAATAAGGTTCAGCAAGATGGCCCAATCCTTTTTGTAGCAAAGGACAAGCCTGGACGAACTCTTATATAAAGCAAAGCGCTCCCGAGGACACATGGGAATTGTTATCAAGTTAGTTTTCATCATGCTCATATGATTCGCATTCATTACTTTGATAATTTGATATGTGGGTGGACCGGTGCTTGGGTGCTGCCCTTCCTTGGACAAGTCTCCCACTTATGATTAACCCCTCTCGCAAGCGTCCGCAACTATGAAAGAAGAATTAAGATAAATCTAACCATAGCATGAAACATATGGATCCAAATCAGCCCCTTACGAAGCAACGCATAAACTAGGGTTTAAGCTTCTGTCACTCTAGCAACCCATCATCTACTTATTACTTCCCAATTCCTTCCCCTAGGCCCAAATCATGGTGAAGTGTCATGTAGTTGACGTTCACATAACACCACTAGAGGAAAGACAACATACATCTCATCAAAATATCGAACGAATGCCAAATTCACATGATTACTTATAACAAGACTTCTCCCATGTCCTCAGGAAGAAATGTAACTACTCACAAAGGATATTAATTTTCATAATCAGAGGAGTATTAATTATCATTAAGGATCTGAACACATGATCCTCCATCGAATAAACCAACTAGCATCAACTACAAGGAGTAATCAACACTACTAGCAACCCACAGGTACCAATCTAAGGTTTTGAGACAAAGATCGGATATAAGAGATGAACTAGGGTTTGAGAGGAGATGGTGCTGGTGAAGATGTTGATGGAGATTGACCCCCTCTCAATGAGAGGATCGTTGGTGATGACGATGGCTTCGATTTCCCCCTCCGGGAGGGAAGTTTCCCTGGCAGAACAGCTCCGCCGGAGGCCCAGATTAGTTCTGCTCAGGTTCCGCCTCGAAACGGTGGCGCTTCATCCCGAAAGATTCCTTCTTATTTTTTTCCAGGTCAAAACACACCATATAGCAGAAGATGGGAATCGGGGACCTGCTAGATGGCCCACAAGGCAGGGGCGCGCCCTCCACCCTTGTGGATGGCAGGTGGCCCCCCTCTGGTGCTTTCTTCTCCCAATATTTTTATATATTCCAAAATAATTCTCCGTGAAGTTTCATGACTTTTGGAGTTGTGCAGAACAGGTCTCTAATATTTTCTCCTTTTCCAGTCCAGAATTCCAGCTGCCAGCATTCTCCCTCTTCATGTAAACCTTATAAAATAAGAGAAAAGGCATAAGTATTGTGACATAATGTGTAATAACAGCCCATAATGCAATAAATATCAATATAAAATCATGATGCAAAATGGATGTATCACGGCACACAGGTCGCGTGGCGGCATGTATATTGTTTTTCTACTTTGATGATTCATGTTGCTGCTTTATTGCTTAACCAAAGCATGGCATGTATCCATTATTTTTCTAACGCCCATGGTTCGAATAAATAATCCGTTTGTGATATTGGTTCCCAATTATTAATAATCTCCCGTTTGTATGAAGATAAGGATTACATCAAAACTTGTCTCAAATTTGACAAAAAGTACAATACCAGTATGTACTGGTGCCATACGACAACACGATAAGTTTCATGAATTTCAAATAAGTTTTGGGTGCACTAGATTTTAAAAATCAAGATTCTCAATGTTTGAAATTTCTTGCACGGGGAGTAAACATGCACCTAGCGAGACACATGTGTTTTTTCAATCCATTTAGGTGCGCTATCACGTGTGCATGTAGACCAAATTTGATTTTTGCACATTATACCCCTAGAAAATCAATCAATGTACTAAAACATCTTAATGATCTCTGTTTTTTTTAATTAAAATGTCCCTCCTTTGGTAACATATGTTCACCGCGGGAAAATTTAACATGCATCATAGTTGCGGTGGATGAGCGGTGTGTGTGTGCGTCTTGGGTGGGGGGCTGGCAGTACACTATGAGTCGTGAGCCACCGTGTGGGTTGGCCATTTTGTGAGGCAGGTGCCACATCAAAGTCATGAATTTGTTATTTAAAACATTACACAACCCTTTCATACATACATGTTTGGGCCACATGCAGTCGGCGATTGTCCTACACGACACTCACTCACGTGTGATGCTTTCTGTGGGCCCGCGAGGTCGTCGTCCATCACTTTGACTAACAGCCGACAGAGAGGTTAATTTGACCAGCAAGGTTGATTATTTTTTGTTTGTGTTATGGTGGGAGTATATAGTATGCGTCGAGGTGGTGGGAGGGGACTAGCATATATACTACATACGCGTCCGTGAACACACCTCACTCAGTGTCGGGACTTTTAGGTTTCCGAGGCACGTGCCACATCAAAGTTGTGCATTGGCTATTCAAACATCACACAACACCTCTTTGGGACACATGCATGCAGGCGGTGGTTATCCTAGGACACTCACGTGTGACGCTTCCATCTATGGGCCCGCGACGTCGTCGTCCATGCATGCATCACTTTGACCTACATCAGGAGAGGTTAATTAATTTCACCATCAAGGAGGATTCTTTTGGTTTGAATTATGGTAGGAGCATATAGTATGCATCGAAGAGGGGGAAGGGGACCAGCATATGTAGTATGCTTCATGAAGCTCGCTTTGTGTGGGGACTTTATGGTTTTCGAGGCATGTGCGACATCAAAGCTGTGCATTTTGGGTATTAAAACATCACAACCACACACACCTCTCCATACATATGTTTGGCCCACATGCAAAGCGATGGTGGTTGTCCTCTGGCACCCACTCACGTGGTTATCAGCGATATCGATGCTTTCCATCTGTGGGCCCGCTTGGTCCATCACTACTTTGCTCGACAATGAGAGAGGTTATTTGACTTAGGAGGGGATTATTTTTTGGTTTGTATATTATGGTATATAGGTCATGCTCTGGGATGACATGATATAGTTTGAGCACACATGCATGAGTACGCATGAATCCCTCCCACCGAGTCGAAGTGGGCAGTACCACGACACGTCATGAACTGATCTTGCTCCGTGTGGGGACTGTACGATTTTTGACGCACGCGCCACATCAATGTTGTGCATGGTATTCAAACATGCACGCATCACCTCCATACATACATATGCATGCAATGGTTTTCTTCGAACTGTACACTCCCTCACGTGGTTATCGGCGACAAGCCTATATATTCATGGGCCCGCGTGGACATCCATGATCACTTTGACCGACAATGAGATAGGTTACCATGGTGGATTCTTCCTTTGGTTCGTGTTATCATAGTAGGTCAAGGTGAGATTCAGACCTAAGTTTGAGCGCATACTATGCATGCATGCATGAATCCCCGTCATTGGCTCAAAGTGTGGTGTGACATACATATATACAATGCATCATCAACTAACCCTCGCTCCGTGTGGGGATTTCTGGTTCCAAAGCACAATGCCACAACAAAGTTGTTCCATTGTGTATACAAACATCAACACTCCATACATATGTTTGGGCCACATGCATGCGGTGGTTTGTCTTCGGGGACTAGCTACTTGCATGATTATTAGTGAGTTAGCCCATCTCTGGGGTCGCATGGACGTCCATCACTTTGACCAACAACAAGAGAGATGTTGTACGACCAAGGTGGATTCTTCTTGGTCCGTTTTACGATACATCTTGGTGAGATGCCCTCTCCCGCCGACTGAAAGTGTGTGTGTGTGTGTGTGTGTGTGTGTGTGTGTGTTTGTGTGTGTGTTTGATGGGGGGGACTACTACTTCGCACTTTGCCAGGTGAACCTCCATGGGGGCAGGCATGCGTCATAGCTTAGGATTCCCCCTGCCGACATGAAGGGGAGGAGGGACAAGCAATACTGTGCGCTTTGTGAGATAGGTGCCACATTGGAGTTGTGCATTTGGTATTTGAACATCAAACCACCCTTTTCATACATATATTTGGTCCACATGCAAGTGTGTTCATGTTCTGACCCTTTCCCGTGTCATTTTTGCCAAATTTATGAACATTAGACAAGTCAGATGATGCAACAGACACGGTTCACTCACACTAACAATGTGCCATGCCGGTGCCCCTGTCACGCACAGCAGCACAGTACATTGGGCTCCATGAGGCTTCCCCTCTAAAAAATATATACTCGCCTCCAGGGTTTTTCTGTTTGATAACACACGGTTATTATGTTTCGACCGTGTGTGATGTTTATTGTTCCCGCTCCTGCTTGCATCCCACAAAAATATCTGCCCGGCTCAAGGGTTTTTCTGTTTCATAACACACGGTCGTTATTTCGGGACCGTGTGCGATGCATCATCCAAATTTTCAATAGCCCCGGCATTTCACTCCCGCGTAGTAAATTTTTCAGTATCAGCGTCATTTTCTCAAAAACTCCTCGGGCGCACGCGCACACACACCCCCACCACAACCCCTCCCTCGCTCAAAACCCTAGCAAGGTCACCGCCACTGCAAGGCCTCCATTGTCAACATCTGCCGGTTTGCCCGTGCAGCTTACCCACCGATCTCCATACCCTAACCGCCCTGAGATTCTTAGATGACGCGTACCAAATGCCCCTTTAATTTCCCACAGATCGGTTCCCCATCCCCCACTCCAGAGCATCGCAGCCTAAGCCCGGATATGCTTCCCATGGAGCTTGAGGAGCGACTAGCCCAAAAGAGGTGTATCACGGCCTCTTCGCCCGACGTCGCCTAGGTGGCTGCTGAGGAAGTTGATGACCATTACTAGTTGTAGGCTCTCAATCAGTGAGCTAGAGTATGCGGGTATGTCGCGGACACCGGGTACGACATCAAGGTCGTCGACAGCGACGGCCTGACCGTGGGCTATGTCACAGGTTAAGTGGCCCACCCACTGGTACATCGAGATGCTATACAAACGGGTTTTAACCCCTTTCCGTGACGGCGTTTTGAACCGTCGCCACGTGAGTGTGTGCGATAGGGGGGTCCTTCCCATGTGACCTAGAAACCGTCAGGGATAGGGAGCCTTGATGCATACAGTTGTCCCAATAAAGTTGTTTCTGATATCTCGAATATCCCAAATGCTTCATCCTTGCTACTCGTTTGTGCTCGCATTGCCATCGCATTCGGTATTCTGTGGTTCTACGTTTACGATGCGTGACCCATCACAAACAGTTCATGATTATAGAACGTGTATGATAAGCAGACAATCACACACATTCACTTTTGCCGAATCGTATGTGATAACTAATTAAGAAGATTAGCTAATCGTCGTACGAGTGTCGGATAGGGTTATGAAACATCGGACCGTTGTAACATCATCGTACATAATAACTATCGCACACGCTATTCTGTTGTGCAACATTTACGATACGTACCACATCAGAAATGGTTCATGGTCGCAAATTGTCGTGGTGGGCACACGATAGATGCCAAAGGATGGCTAAAGAGAGGGACGGGATCAAGGGCACTGGTGGGCTCCAGAGGCGAGGTCGGCATGAGAAAGCGAGGGACGCAAGACATACCCAGGTTTGGGGCTCTCTGGAGAGATAACACCCCTAGTCCTGCCGAATGTGGTTTATATGTGGAAGCTACAAGCTTGCTCCTGGAGCTGTTTTGGGGAGGAAGGAAGACATGCCAAAGCATAGGTTGCTCCTTCTCCGTATGTGTGTGTGTATTCTACTGATGATCGACCCTTTGCACAAAGGCCTCTGGGGGGTTTTATAGGTCAACCCCCCAGGGTTACAATGGTAAAGTTACATGGGAGCGGAGCCGGGATGTCAGCGCCTGGGAAGCCGGCGCTGGGGCCCACCGGGTACCAGGGTACGCCGGGTTCTCCGGGCGCGGGTCCCATGCACCAGGGGGCTCTGTTCCCCATCTTGTGTTGCGTCACGGAGTGGTTGAGCCGGCTCGGCTACAGTGGCGCATCGCCTAGTCGCCATCGGCTTGCGTCAGCGGGACAAGGGATGCATTATTGCCATGCCGACCTTGGTCAACAAAGTAGGTGGGTCACTGTTGCCACCCTCCCGCCGGTCAGCGGGGTTGGTGGGCCATTGTAGCCATGCTCATCTCGTTTACGGGGACTCGATCCATGGTACGCCTTGGATGGGATGGGAGCTGACCCGAGGCCGGGTTGAGGAGCGTCCCATGAGGGCGCTTACTTGTTGTGTTTTGGTAGGGTCGGCCGGTATGTGACAGCGGGCCCGACCGTGTTGTGGTCTTGGCCGGATTGCGGGGCTTGGCCGGGTTGAGGAACCCGGCCAAGCGCAAGCCGAATTGAGGGGCGAAGCTGGCCCCGATGTTTTTGAAAAGGATATGGGTTTCGTTGCCTGCCCGGGGTTCATCCTCCCGATAGTAATCCCCGAAGCTGTAAAGGCTCGCCGGCTTCAAGCATGGGGGCCTTCGCAGTTTCTCCCCCTGAGGAGACGGCAGATGTTGATGAGGCTTGTGACCGTCGGGTCCGGCAACACTCACCGTGTACTGGCTTCCGGAAGCCAGATCGCGGTATCTCAGCATGGGCGGGAAATCGAAGAGTCTGTCAAATCTGGAAGGGGAAGGGACGTGCCCCCTCGGTTTCGGTGCGGGCGCCATGTGGCGAATAGCAGCTGAAGAGGCCTGACAGGCCACACGCGCAACGGGACTTAACAGCGGGCTGGGGCCCTCCACTCCGCGCCCTCGGCCCTCGTGCGGGGATTTAATATGGCGGCCACGGACGGTTTCCCTTCTCGATGCAGTTAATCCGCGCGTGGGTCGTGCCCACTCAATGCGGGGAAGTGGGAGGGACGGGTGCAACCGATCCCACTTCCCCATGTTCTCTCTGTGGTTATAAATCGGGGGGAGGGGCTGCAGAAATCGTTCACGCACGCGCCCCCCCACTTCCTTCTTCTTCCCTCGCCCTCGCTTTCGAACCCATCACGCACCGCAGCACCCTGCTGCCCTTGAGCAAAGCACTGCCGCCGCTCTGCAATGCCCAGCAGCAGCTCCTACTCCTCGTCTCAGCCGACGCGCCTCGCACCCATGCCGACCACCACGGATGGCACCGCCGAAAGTTTCGTGGGAGGGATCCAACATCACCGACGACAATATTCAGTATCTTCGCGACACCCATCACCTGCCGCTGGCGGTGGAGGTGGCCGCACGCGCGCCCGGAGGGGAGGTGGAGCCGCAGCTGCAAGATGGCCATCACATGGTTTTCTATGTTCACTTCAAGTGCGGGCTCGGCCTTCCTGCGAGCACCTTCTTCTGCGCCTTCCTCTCCTTCTTCAGGCTGCAGCCGCACCACCTAGGCGCCAACGCCATGCTGTAGCTCTCGGGCTTCCTCACCCTTTGCGAGGGGTATCTTGGGGTGGAGCCAGACGTGGAGCTCTGGAGTCGCCTTTTCTTCCTCAAGCAGCAGGGGCCAGAGGCCGGGGTTACGTCGGACTGCGGGCCCACCGTCGTCTCGGTCTGGCCGAATGGGGTGTTCCCCAAGATGCCCATCAAGGATTCTGCCAAGAAGTGGCAGAATACTTTTTTTATGTTCGCCGCGTCGGCGGAGGGGGCGACGCCATCAACTTGCCCCAGTTTATCAACGAGCAGCCACTTGCCAAGATGAACTGGGGCTACATGCCCAAGAACCCACCGCATGTGATGTTGAATCTGTGCGACCAGATTCGGGAGATGACGGCGCGGGAGGGCCTCAAGGGGACAGACCTGGTTGCCGCCTTCGTCGCGCACCGGGTTCTGCCCCTGCAGCACCGGGCGCACATCATCGGCCTGATGGGTGACCGTCAGGACCCTACCCGGATGTCGCCTGGGAGGCTGGACCCGGATCAGGTCGCCGAGCGGGTGAAAGCCATCTCCAAGGCCGGGTTGGCTCCGGACTGGCACTTCGGCAAGGCGCCCTACAACGCCGAGTACCCGGCGCCCGCGGTGAGTCCTTGGTCACCATATTTCGCTATGTGCCATCTCCTTCTTTGTCTGGATGCGACGCGGGAGGTGCTGCTGAATGCAATCCGGCCAACACATGACTGGATGAGGGCACAGGTACTCGCTGTCGAGCAGGGCCGATTGGATCGGGAAGAGTCCTTCGCTGAGAACCCGGAGCCGGCTGACGCTGCGGCCGACGCGACCCGCCGAGCGGGTAAGTCTTCGCGCCCAGATCTCTTGCGAGACTGGTCGGATGATGATGACATGGAGATTCTGACACCGGCTGGTGGTGCAGCGCCATCGAGGGGCGGAGGCGGCAACGTCGTCCCCCCAAGACGTCCGAAGAACACGGCCGATGCCGGGTCATCCCGCGCACTAGCTACGACAAACCAGTCGCACGTGAAGGAGGATGAGGCACCGAGGAAACCGGTCGCCAAGCGCACGGCGGACCCGGCCACGGCCAGCAAGCCGGTCACCAAGAAGAGGCGCCGCGCCATCCCCACAGCGCCGGCAAGCCCGGTCATCCCGATGGTGATTGGGTACATTTCCTGCTGACTTCGGCGTGCTGCCGAATCGATCTTTTCTCATGTTTCTCTTGTCGTGATCCAGGTCACCGCTGGACTTGGCGCTGGCGGCGACGGACACCGCATCCGGAGGCGGCTTCTCGTTCTTGCGGACCTGGAGCAGCGCCATCGACCAGGACAAGGAGACGCCCTAGGAGGAACTCGGCCTGGACCCAGAGGACGCCGAGGGCGCAGCCTGGCGGGACCGGAACAGGGCCGTGGAGGAGATGGAGGCGGCATTGACCTAGGCCTGGGCCAGGGCCACGGAGGCGAGGGAGTGGGCCATCAGGGAGCCGGCTTGGCCAGAGATGCCGGCAGGCATGGAGCCGGTGGGAACGGTTTTTGTGTCGCCGACGGAGGAGGGGCATGACCCGGATGGCCGAGCGGAGATGGCGATGAACGACTGGGAGGTCGTGGAGATAGACGACGACACCCCACCGCGGATCAACGTGGTCGAGCGGGTGGGGTGGAAGCCGAAGGGAGGGGGGCGCCGCAGGCGACGCCGAACGGGGCGCCACAAGGGACACCGGGGGAAAATCCGGTCGGGGCGCCGGAGGGGGCACCGGAGGCGACGCCGGTCGGGACACCGGAGGCGACGCATGGCGGCGGGGAGACGGCGGGCGGCAAGCATGCCCTAGCGATCAGGCAGTCGCCAACTACGCCGGGTGGTGGCCTCACCACAGGGTCATAGCCGGCGCATGCCGGGTCGAGCATGGCTGCCTCGTTCGGGCCGTTGACGTAGGAGGAGGCGTCGATGGCCGCCGTGCGCTGGCTTCTTCACGGCCACGCGAAGCGGGTTCAGGCCTTCGCCCAGGCCGAGACGGAGTGGGTGCGGGAGCTGAAGCGCTCCATGTTCATGAGTTTCTCTTCCTCTGGCTTTTTTCCTTTGTAGCCGGTTAGTGGGGGCGCGCCAGCGCACCCACTGGGTGTAGCCCCCAAGATTCGGGCCAACTACATAGTAGTTGGGTCAGATCTTCAAATGCTTTGTCTTGTGTTGATTCTTGCTTTTCTTAAGCACCTAGATGCCCTTCGAGTCGGCATCTACAACCGGCTCCTGGAGAAGCACCAGCAGGTCTTGGCACGGCTCGCCGCCAAGGAGGAGGCACTCCGCCTTGCTGAAGGTACGTCCTGCATGATCTTAGTGGGGGTGCGCTAGCCCACCCACTTGGTGTGGCCCCCGAGATTCGGGCCAACTACATAGTAGTTGGGTCGAATCTTAAAAGTGTTTTTCGTCCTTCCTTTCGTTGTCTTGACTTTCAATCTTTGCCGTGCAGCTGCCGCAGCCGAGGTGCCGGCCTTACGGACCCGGCTTGCTGAAGCCGGCGAACAGTACGACCAGGCAGTCGCCAACGTCGGCCGGCTCCGGACGGAGGTGGAGCAACTAAAGGCGGAGGCCGCCAAGTTGGTGGAGGCCCAGCAGGCGCTTGCCGAGGCCAGCCAGCAGTGCGAACAGCTGGCTGGCGACAAGAGCTGGTTTCAGGCCGAGGTAGAGCGCCTCGAGGCGGAGGCGGCCAACATGGGGGAGGCCCAGCGGGCGCTCGCCAAAGCCGGCAGTAGCATGATCGGTTGGGCGACGACGGGGGCCAGCTCAAGGCCGAGGTGGTGCGCCTAAAGGCGGAGGCGGCGGAGGCCCACCAGGCGGAGCTCCTCCGTCTCAAGGGGGAGCACGAGATGGTGACCGTCGCTAAGGACGCCGAGGTGAAGGTGGCCATCAACAGGCGCGCCGAGCTGGAGAAGGCGCTCAAAGCGTGGAACCGTGCCGGGGACTTGGAACGGCACGGTATGTTGCTCGAAGCGCAGCACTTGGACGAGACCTTTGCCAGTAAGTGCTTCTTTGTTGACTTCGCCGAGTTGAGAAGCCGGCTTTGCTTTTTTGTTGCTAACTGTCTTGTTCTTCTGCTCGACGCAATACTTTCCGGAGATGCAGGCGAGGGCGGACCAGGCCGTGCGCAATCACCGGTCGACCCAGGCGAACGCGGGCGCTGAAGACGATCCGCATGCCACTTGATCTGAGATCATGCACGCGACAGAGGTCCGCCTGCACGCCCTGGACGAGCAGACGGCGAGGCTCTCTGAGGCCGGGTTGGGCATGGTGGCGGCCCTCTGGCCGGGCGCGATTGCGCCCGACTCATTCTCGCGGCTGGCGCTCTGGCTAGAGGTCGGGCCGGCGCGGCTCCACGCATGGCGTGTCTCTGCTGTGCATGCCGGTGCCGACTTGGCGCTGAGGTTAGTGACGTCCTGGTATCCGGGTTTGAACCTGGGCCAGCTGGCAGCCCAGCGGGCCGGTGCGGAGCCCCAGCTGGAGGCGGAGGCACGCGCGATCGCGATGCGGTCTAGCTACCGAGCCTCATGCGCCGCACACGACGAGTTACAGGTGGAACGGATAGAAGACGGCGCGGTGGTCCCGCCCGATGACTTCAGCTTGGCGCTTGACGATCTGACGGGCAGTGCCCAGGAGTCAGGCCCTTACGCGGATAACGACGGTGCCGAGTTGGCCGATACCGGCGCCTCAATGAACCCGGAGGCCGCCATGGAGGAGCCGGCCATCGAGCAACGCGGGGACTGTCTGAAGCCGTCCTGTTTTATCTTTTATTGAATTTTTTGTTAAGTAGCAGGTCCACCCACCCACTAGGGTGTGTTGGTGAATGTAATGAACTCTGGCCCTGGGCCCATATTACTATAATGTAAATATTTTCATGAATGTTTGCGCTTTTGCTCTTTGTTTTCTAAACCTTTTTCCTTGCTTGACCCTTCCTTGGAGGGTCTCGGCTGCCCGAACACGCCGGGATGTGCTAAGGAGGACGGTGGGTTGTGGTCAAGCCGGCCAACCCCTGAGCCCCCTGGTTGAGCGGGCCAACCCGGCGGTGGAGGTTTTTAAGAAATTTTACAACGATGTGTGAAACACAATAACTTGGCAGGAAAAGGCAGCCCCTGAGTGTCGTTCAGGGGTCCCATAGTCTTTCATAGAATTACAAAAGGCAGTGATACATACGTGCATACAGCTAATAGTAAAACGGGCGGAGGAGTTCTGCGTTCCAGGGCCGGCTTGTCTCTTCACCGGCGGTATCTTTCTTCTGCTTGTTCGGCTGGCGGGCGTCGATGAGGTAGTAGGCGTTGCGGTCACACAAAGCTTTGCTGACGATATAGGGGCCCTCCCATGGGGAGGCCAACTTGTGCTGGCCGGCTTGCTACTGAACAAGCCAGAGGACGAGGTCTCCCTCACGGAGGGGCTTGATCTTTTTGTTGTGGTAATGCCTTAGGCCTTGCTGGTAGATGGCGGATCGGCTAAGGGCCAAGAGGTGTGCTTCTTCAAGTAGGTCGACTCTGTCTTCACAGGCTTCCTTGGCTTGGGCTTCTGTGTACATTGCGGCTCGCGGCGAGTCGAACTCAATATCGGTCGGGATGACGGCTTCTGCTTCATAGACGAGGAAGAACGGAGTGAACCCGGTCGACTGGTTTGGCCTTGTCCGGAGACTCCAGAGGACGGTCGGCAGCTCATCAAGCCAGCTGTCGGGTGAACGGATGAGGGGCTCGACGAGTCATGGCTTGATGCCGGATAGGATGAGGCCGTTGACCCGCTCGACCTGGCCGTTGGATTGAGGATGAGCCACGGAAGCCAGGCAAGCCGGATGCCAGAGACGGAGCAGTATTGCGCCAGAGCGCCCTTGGAAAAGTTGGTGTCGTTGTCCGTGATGATGCTCTGCGGGATGCCGTAGCGCACCGCGATGTCTTTGATGAACCGGACAGCTATTGGTCCGTCCAGCTTCTTGATTGGCCACACCTCGATCCACTTGGTGAACTAGTCGACCGCCACCAGCAAGTGCGTCATGCCACCCCGAGCGGTCTTGTGGCACCCAGGCTCATAGAACCGGAATGCC
>JAAAWM010011437.1:62500-79018 GCA_036873465.1 Thinopyrum obtusiflorum | reverse complement strand
AAAAAAATACCAGGACATAACAGATAAACTGGAAATAATATTCTAGACATTATGAACATTTTTAAAATAGGGGAGAAGTCATGTTATCTCCACTCCAATAAACTGCCTTTAGTTGCATAATGAAAAGAATATTGTAGGAAACAAATAATGCATGGAAAAATATGAGATGCATATGAATGATCTATTAACATCCAAATTGGGAAAATTGGGATGTTACAAGAGCCTAGACCTGCAGAGTTTGAGGACTTTTACTGCACTCTAACAATGGGGGATGAGATGGGCATCTCGAGTGTCACCGCCACTAGTTTATAGTTTCCATATGCGCATTACTTTGCTTTATTCATATCGAAGTGTTTAACTGCTAGGGAGAAGGTCGGTGCACTGAGTGCCTCCGACTTTGCCATTTTACGCCGTGCACTATACAATGATCACACCTTTAGAATAGAGGCTATTATTGCATGTCGTCTGCACCTTAACAGAACTAAGGGCAAAATTCATGGTGGTATTTATGCCACTCTCTTAGCGAGTCACTTTAATGTTCAGATACGCCAACAAGATTATCCTTTGCCCGAGTTTATCTAGATCACCAAGTGATGGTGGCTCACCAGTTTACTGATGATGCCAACTCTCTTCATAATATTCATTACAACCTGCTTTACAGTGTGGAAACCCATGATGTTATCCCGTTGCTTGCACAACTTTTGAGAATAAGAAAAAAATACCAGGACATAACAGATAAACTGGAAATAATATTCTAGACATTATGAACATTTTTAAAATACCCCCCCCCCCCCCCCCCCCCCCCCCCCCCCCCCCCCCCCCCCCCCCCCCCCCCCCCCCCCCCCCCCCCCCCCCCCCCCCCCCCCCCCCCCCCCCCCCCCCCCCCCCCCCCCCCCCCCCCCCCCCCCCCCCCCCCCCCCCCCCCCCCCCCCCCCCCCCCCCCCCCCCCCCCCCCCCCCCCCCCCCCCCCCCCCCCCCCCCCCCCCCCCCCCCCCCCCCCCCCCCCCCCCCCCCCCCCCCCCCCCCCCCCCCCCCCCCCCCCCCCCCCCCCCCCCCCCCCCCCCCCCCCCCCCCCCCCCCCCCCCCCCCCCCCCCCCCCCCCCCCCCCCCCCCCCCCCCCCCCCCCCCCCCCCCCCCCCCCCCCCCCCCCCCCCCCCCCCCCCCCCCCCCCCCCCCCCCCCCCCCCCCCCCCCCCCCCCCCCCCCCCCCCCCCCCCCCCCCCCCCCCCCCCCCCCCCCCCCCCCCCCCCCCCCCCCCCCCCCCCCCCCCCCCCCCCCCCCCCCCCCCCCCCCCCCCCCCCCCCCCCCCCCCCCCCCCCCCCCCCCCCCCCCCCCCCCCCCCCCCCCCCCCCCCCCCCCCCCCCCCCCCCCCCCCCCCCCCCCCCCCCCCCCCCCCCCCCC
The DNA here is from genome assembly GCA_036873465.1 of Thinopyrum obtusiflorum. Taxonomy (NCBI): domain Eukaryota; kingdom Viridiplantae; phylum Streptophyta; class Magnoliopsida; order Poales; family Poaceae; genus Thinopyrum; species Thinopyrum obtusiflorum. Next base: position 77,618 of record JAAAWM010011437.1, on the reverse strand, counting down.
CCCCCCCCCCCCCCCCCCCCCCCCCCCCCCCCCCCCCCCCCCCCCCCCCCCCCCCCCCCCCCCCCCCCCCCCCCCCCCCCCCCCCCCCCCCCCCCCCCCCCCCCCCCCCCCCCCCCCCCCCCCCCCCCCCCCCCCCCCCCCCCCCCCCCCCCCCCCCCCCCCCCCCCCCCCCCCCCCCCCCCCCCCCCCCCCCCCCCCCCCCCCCCCCCCCCCCCCCCCCCCCCCCCCCCCCCCCCCCCCCCCCCCCCCCCCCCCCCCCCCCCCCCCCCCCCCCCCCCCCCCCCCCCCCCCCCCCCCCCCCCCCCCCCCCCCCCCCCCCCCCCCCCCCCCCCCCCCCCCCCCCCCCCCCCCCCCCCCCCCCCCCCCCCCCCCCCCCCCCCCCCCCCCCCCCCCCCCCCCCCCCCCCCCCCCCCCCCCCCCCCCCCCCCCCCCCCCCCCCCCCCCCCCCCCCCCCCCCCCCCCCCCCCCCCCCCCCCCCCCCCCCCCCCCCCCCCCCCCCCCCCCCCCCCCCCCCCCCCCCCCCCCCCCCCCCCCCCCCCCCCCCCCCCCCCCCCCCCCCCCCCCCCCCCCCCCCCCCCCCCCCCCCCCCCCCCCCCCCCCCCCCCCCCCCCCCCCCCCCCCCCCCCCCCCCCCCCCCCCCCCCCCCCCCCCCCCCCCCCCCCCCCCCCCCCCCCCCCCCCCCCCCCCCCCCCCCCCCCCCCCCCCCCCCCCCCCCCCCCCCCCCCCCCCCCCCCCCCCCCCCCCCCCCCCCCCCCCCCCCCCCCCCCCCCCCCCCCCCCCCCCCCCCCCCCCCCCCCCCCCCCCCCCCCCCCCCCCCCCCCCCCCCCCCCCCCCCCCCCCCCCCCCCCCCCCCCCCCCCCCCCCCCCCCCCCCCCCCCCCCCCCCCCCCCCCCCCCCCCCCCCCCCCCCCCCCCCCCCCCCCCCCCCCCCCCCCCCCCCCCCCCCCCCCCCCCCCCCCCCCCCCCCCCCCCCCCCCCCCCCCCCCCCCCCCCCCCCCCCCCCCCCCCCCCCCCCCCCCCCCCCCCCCCCCCCCCCCCCCCCCCCCCCCCCCCCCCCCCCCCCCCCCCCCCCCCCCCCCCCCCCCCCCCCCCCCCCCCCCCCCCCCCCCCCCCCCCCCCCCCCCCCCCCCCCCCCCCCCCCCCCCCCCCCCCCCCCCCCCCCCCCCCCCCCCCCCCCCCCCCCCCCCCCCCCCCCCCCCCCCCCCCCCCCCCCCCCCCCCCCCCCCCCCCCCCCCCCCCCCCCCCCCCCCCCCCCCCCCCCCCCCCCCCCCCCCCCCCCCCCCCCCCCCCCCCCCCCCCCCCCCCCCCCCCCCCCCCCCCCCCCCCCCCCCCCCCCCCCCCCCCCCCCCCCCCCCCCCCCCCCCCCCCCCCCCCCCCCCCCCCCCCCCCCCCCCCCCCCCCCCCCCCCCCCCCCCCCCCCCCCCCCCCCCCCCCCCCCCCCCCCCCCCCCCCCCCCCCCCCCCCCCCCCCCCCCCCCCCCCCCCCCCCCCCCCCCCCCCCCCCCCCCCCCCCCCCCCCCCCCCCCCCCCCCCCCCCCCCCCCCCCCCCCCCCCCCCCCCCCCCCCCCCCCCCCCCCCCCCCCCCCCCCCCCCCCCCCCCCCCCCCCCCCCCCCCCCCCCCCCCCCCCCCCCCCCCCCCCCCCCCCCCCCCCCCCCCCCCCCCCCCCCCCCCCCCCCCCCCCCCCCCCCCCCCCCCCCCCCCCCCCCCCCCCCCCCCCCCCCCCCCCCCCCCCCCCCCCCCCCCCCCCCCCCCCCCCCCCCCCCCCCCCCCCCCCCCCCCCCCCCCCCCCCCCCCCCCCCCCCCCCCCCCCCCCCCCCCCCCCCCCCCCCCCCCCCCCCCCCCCCCCCCCCCCCCCCCCCCCCCCCCCCCCCCCCCCCCCCCCCCCCCCCCCCCCCCCCCCCCCCCCCCCCCCCCCCCCCCCCCCCCCCCCCCCCCCCCCCCCCCCCCCCCCCCCCCCCCCCCCCCCCCCCCCCCCCCCCCCCCCCCCCCCCCCCCCCCCCCCCCCCCCCCCCCCCCCCCCCCCCCCCCCCCCCCCCCCCCCCCCCCCCCCCCCCCCCCCCCCCCCCCCCCCCCCCCCCCCCCCCCCCCCCCCCCCCCCCCCCCCCCCCCCCCCCCCCCCCCCCCCCCCCCCCCCCCCCCCCCCCCCCCCCCCCCCCCCCCCCCCCCCCCCCCCCCCCCCCCCCCCCCCCCCCCCCCCCCCCCCCCCCCCCCCCCCCCCCCCCCCCCCCCCCCCCCCCCCCCCCCCCCCCCCCCCCCCCCCCCCCCCCCCCCCCCCCCCCCCCCCCCCCCCCCCCCCCCCCCCCCCCCCCCCCCCCCCCCCCCCCCCCCCCCCCCCCCCCCCCCCCCCCCCCCCCCCCCCCCCCCCCCCCCCCCCCCCCCCCCCCCCCCCCCCCCCCCCCCCCCCCCCCCCCCCCCCCCCCCCCCCCCCCCCCCCCCCCCCCCCCCCCCCCCCCCCCCCCCCCCCCCCCCCCCCCCCCCCCCCCCCCCCCCCCCCCCCCCCCCCCCCCCCCCCCCCCCCCCCCCCCCCCCCCCCCCCCCGGTGCTGATCACACTTATCTGCGATGAAGGCGGTCAGCCCGGCAGTCGCCATGAATTGGGTAAACTCTTGATGAAACCCGGCCTCCTGCATGAAGGCATCATGCAGCCATTCGCACGGCCGCACCTCCGCCATTCTCGGAGTGTGGAGGTCATTGTCCGATGACTCCCTTAGCATTCTTCTTGGAGGAAAACTTTCTGAAAATACTCATCTCATTCCTATGAATAAAATTCTGAAAATTTTAGTCCACAAATTTTTTGTTAACAAAACTTCGCAAGACTGATAGTAGCTACTCATAAGGATGCATAGAGGTTATATTAAGCATTCAAACTATTTAGAGCTCTAAGAATTCAACATGCAAGCCCATCTATAGCAGCACCAAGAGTAACTAATTATTCAAAATATAAACCACTAAAGCTAAAACTAATTGGAGCAATGGAGGAGTCACACACCAAGTAGCAATCCCCCAAAATAGTTCCAGAAACGGAGCTTCGAGCAAAGATATCGAAATCCACGGGTTTGAGAGCAAGAACATGAGAGTTAGAGCTATGAGGATTTTTTTCTGGAGGTAGGAGATGACATGGGCTAAAGGGATAAGTGAGGGGACCCACATAGGGACCACAACCCACCAGGGCGCGCCTGGGGTTCCCCCCCCCCCCCCCCCCCCCCCCCCCCCCCCCCCCCCCCCCCCCCCCCCCCCCCCCCCCCCCCCCCCCCCCCCCCCCCCCCCCCCCCCCCCCCCCCCCCCCCCCCCCCCCCCCCCCCCCCCCCCCCCCCCCCCCCCCCCCCCCCCCCCCCCCCCCCCCCCCCCCCCCCCCCCCCCCCCCCCCCCCCCCCCCCCCCCCCCCCCCCCCCCCCCCCCCCCCCCCCCCCCCCCCCCCCCCCCCCCCCCCCCCCCCCCCCCCCCCCCCCCCCCCCCCCCCCCCCCCCCCCCCCCCCCCCCCCCCCCCCCCCCCCCCCCCCCCCCCCCCCCCCCCCCCCCCCCCCCCCCCCCCCCCCCCCCCCCCCCCCCCCCCCCCCCCCCCCCCCCCCCCCCCCCCCCCCCCCCCCCCCCCCCCCCCCCCCCCCCCCCCCCCCCCCCCCCCCCCCCCCCCCCCCCCCCCCCCCCCCCCCCCCCCCCCCCCCCCCCCCCCCCCCCCCCCCCCCCCCCCCCCCCCCCCCCCCCCCCCCCCCCCCCCCCCCCCCCCCCCCCCCCCCCCCCCCCCCCCCCCCCCCCCCCCCCCCCCCCCCCCCCCCCCCCCCCCCCCCCCCCCCCCCCCCCCCCCCCCCCCCCCCCCCCCCCCCCCCCCCCCCCCCCCCCCCCCCCCCCCCCCCCCCCCCCCCCCCCCCCCCCCCCCCCCCCCCCCCCCCCCCCCCCCCCCCCCCCCCCCCCCCCCCCCCCCCCCCCCCCCCCCCCCCCCCCCCCCCCCCCCCCCCCCCCCCCCCCCCCCCCCCCCCCCCCCCCCCCCCCCCCCCCCCCCCCCCCCCCCCCCCCCCCCCCCCCCCCCCCCCCCCCCCCCCCCCCCCCCCCCCCCCCCCCCCCCCCCCCCCCCCCCCCCCCCCCCCCCCCCCCCCCCCCCCCCCCCCCCCCCCCCCCCCCCCCCCCCCCCCCCCCCCCCCCCCCCCCCCCCCCCCCCCCCCCCCCCCCCCCCCCCCCCCCCCCCCCCCCCCCCCCCCCCCCCCCCCCCCCCCCCCCCCCCCCCCCCCCCCCCCCCCCCCCCCCCCCCCCCCCCCCCCCCCCCCCCCCCCCCCCCCCCCCCCCCCCCCCCCCCCCCCCCCCCCCCCCCCCCCCCCCCCCCCCCCCCCCCCCCCCCCCCCCCCCCCCCCCCCCCCCCCCCCCCCCCCCCCCCCCCCCCCCCCCCCCCCCCCCCCCCCCCCCCCCCCCCCCCCCCCCCCCCCCCCCCCCCCCCCCCCCCCCCCCCCCCCCCCCCCCCCCCCCCCCCCCCCCCCCCCCCCCCCCCCCCCCCCCCCCCCCCCCCCCCCCCCCCCCCCCCCCCCCCCCCCCCCCCCCCCCCCCCCCCCCCCCCCCCCCCCCCCCCCCCCCCCCCCCCCCCCCCCCCCCCCCCCCCCCCCCCCCCCCCCCCCCCCCCCCCCCCCCCCCCCCCCCCCCCCCCCCCCCCCCCCCCCCCCCCCCCCCCCCCCCCCCCCCCCCCCCCCCCCCCCCCCCCCCCCCCCCCCCCCCCCCCCCCCCCCCCCCCCCCCCCCCCCCCCCCCCCCCCCCCCCCCCCCCCCCCCCCCCCCCCCCCCCCCCCCCCCCCCCCCCCCCCCCCCCCCCCCCCCCCCCCCCCCCCCCCCCCCCCCCCCCCCCCCCTTAGGGTGCCCCTCAGGATAAAGTGGTTCCTGAGTCATTCTACCTCCTCTAGTTATTACTCTAAAAGCATGATCATTCATATTATTATTCATTTCATTAAGCAACCACTACTAGGGAAAAGCCTAGCAGTAGCGTGGGTCATATACTTATCAGTAGCGCGGGCAACCGCGCTACTGATACGGCGCTACAGCTAACCTTTAGCAGCAGCGCGTGTCCACCCGCGCTACTGATATCTAGTGTTAGCAGTAGCGTCTGTTTCAAAGCGCGCTGCTGCTAACTAGCTGTAGCACCCTTGTACAGAAAGCGCTACTGATAATACCACGCTACTGCTAATGGCATACACGCGTTACTGTTATTAGTTTCTGAATTTTTTTTTTCTGCTCCATATTTTGTGCTGCTGAATTTTGTTTAGGGTTTTACACAATAGTCTCTAGCATATCATACACATACAAATCTGATCATATCATACGCATACAAATAGTCTCATCAAATCGATCATGTCATCATCATAATCATCATCCAACACAAAATGATGTCTCTCGTCATCATCTCGAAATAGCGATACAAGTTATGACATGTCTCGAATAGTTGCAACTACATCGTCATCCATCTAAACAATGACATAGATGAGAAGAGCTATCACTATGAGTGAGAGCGAAACTATCCATCTAAACAATGACATAGTTGGAATCTCTTGTGCAGCTTCGTTAGGAGCAACTGCTTCAAATGCTCTTTACCCCTTAAGTCATCGTCGTTGATGCTCACGCATTCCCGTATGATGCATCCGAGTTGGTTCCCGTAGCACTTACGAGGTTCTTCCGGCTCTAATGGCTCAAACTTGCCAGTGGCCATCTTTGTGATCACCAGTCGTCCGATGCCGAGTTTGTTAGGTTTTCGTATCCTCTGCTTCTTCTGCTTCTTTTTTTTGTTAGCGGCTTCGGCGTCGATACCTTCCTCGCCGGTACCTTCCCCGCCGGTCTCGGTGTCGATGTCGGTGCCATCGGTGTCGATGTCGGCGTCAGTACCATCACCGAGGCCGTCCTGCAAACTTTGACTGCGCTTAGCAGCCAAATAGTCGAGGTAGTTATGTTCACCCTCATAATCCATCTCGTCTGCATCGTGGTCAAAAGGCCTGGTTTCTTCCTTGCTCGACATGTTTCCTACGATTAAGTCTCCTCGTTTAATTTTTAAACTATAATAAAATGAGAAATGACATAAAAAAAGGTCTATGGTTTGCCGAAATGCCTATTCATTCTTGTCGCAGCAAATCCCGGCACTCGATATGCATACTTTCTAGCGCAAGTCATGCCAAAATTCACGGGAAATTTCAGCATGACCTTTGCTAAAAAGTGGACATATCGAGCGCCTGAAATTCACCAGAATGGAAATGAATCAACATTCCGGCAAAACATAGGCCACTCGGAGTTACCCTGCATATAGAAAAAATGACTCTGCTTGCAAATTCAGTATCACTCAATGGATATCATCATCTTGTACTGAATGGAGATCATCATGCTCAAATTACAATACAAAAAGTACTAATATTTATTGCACTAAAAAAGCACCTAAAATTCTGTTAACTCATCTAAACCCTAGAATTCTGTTAACTCGTCAAATTACAATTTTATCATCTAAACCTAAAATACCTAACCCTAGAATTCAGTTAACTAAACACCTAAACTACAGTACACTGGGCAGGGGCTTACAGCAGCGAGGAGGAGGTCGGGGGAGACAGCAGCGGGTTGATGGATGAACCCTAGAAATCTACACAAATCTCATGCTCTCTCAAACTCAATTCAAAAACCAAATATAGATGGATGAACCCTAGAAATCTAGAACCTTTACATATTTCTGTCCTAAATTTGATGAACCCTAACTAATTAGATGAACCCTAGCTACTTAAGCACCCTAGCTAGGCAGAGGTAGGGGAGGAGGAGGAGGAGGTGTAGGTGTGCTCACCTCGGGCGCCGGCGGAGGTAGGGAGCAGGAGGAGGCAGAGGTCGGGGTCACGGTCGGGGTCGCCCCCCCCCCCCCCCCCCCCCCCCCCCCCCCCCCCCCCCCCCCCCCCCCCCCCCCCCCCCCCCCCCCCCCCCCCCCCCCCCCCCCCCCCCCCCCCCCCCCCCCCCCCCCCCCCCCCCCCCCCCCCCCCCCCCCCCCCCCCCCCCCCCCCCCCCCCCCCCCCCCCCCCCCCCCCCCCCCCCCCCCCCCCCCCCCCCCCCCCCCCCCCCCCCCCCCCCCCCCCCCCCCCCCCCCCCCCCCCCCCCCCCCCCCCCCCCCCCCCCCCCCCCCCCCCCCCCCCCCCCCCCCCCCCCCCCCCCCCCCCCCCCCCCCCCCCCCCCCCCCCCCCCCCCCCCCCCCCCCCCCCCCCCCCCCCCCCCCCCCCCCCCCCCCCCCCCCCCCCCCCCCCCCCCCCCCCCCCCCCCCCCCCCCCCCCCCCCCCCCCCCCCCCCCCCCCCCCCCCCCCCCCCCCCCCCCCCCCCCCCCCCCCCCCCCCCCCCCCCCCCCCCCCCCCCCCCCCCCCCCCCCCCCCCCCCCCCCCCCCCCCCCCCCCCCCCCCCCCCCCCCCCCCCCCCCCCCCCCCCCCCCCCCCCCCCCCCCCCCCCCCCCCCCCCCCCCCCCCCCCCCCCCCCCCCCCCCCCCCCCCCCCCCCCCCCCCCCCCCCCCCCCCCCCCCCCCCCCCCCCCCCCCCCCCCCCCCCCCCCCCCCCCCCCCCCCCCCCCCCCCCCCCCCCCCCCCCCCCCCCCCCCCCCCCCCCCCCCCCCCCCCCCCCCCCCCCCCCCCCCCCCCCCCCCCCCCCCCCCCCCCCCCCCCCCCCCCCCCCCCCCCCCCCCCCCCCCCCCCCCCCCCCCCCCCCCCCCCCCCCCCCCCCCCCCCCCCCCCCCCCCCCCCCCCCCCCCCCCCCCCCCCCCCCCCCCCCCCCCCCCCCCCCCCCCCCCCCCCCCCCCCCCCCCCCCCCCCCCCCCCCCCCCCCCCCCCCCCCCCCCCCCCCCCCCCCCCCCCCCCCCCCCCCCCCCCCCCCCCCCCCCCCCCCCCCCCCCCCCCCCCCCCCCCCCCCCCCCCCCCCCCCCCCCCCCCCCCCCCCCCCCCCCCCCCCCCCCCCCCCCCCCCCCCCCCCCCCCCCCCCCCCCCCCCCCCCCCCCCCCCCCCCCCCCCCCCCCCCCCCCCCCCCCCCCCCCCCCCCCCCCCCCCCCCCCCCCCCCCCCCCCCCCCCCCCCCCCCCCCCCCCCCCCCCCCCCCCCCCCCCCCCCCCCCCCCCCCCCCCCCCCCCCCCCCCCCCCCCCCCCCCCCCCCCCCCCCCCCCCCCCCCCCCCCCCCCCCCCCCCCCCCCCCCCCCCCCCCCCCCCCCCCCCCCCCCCCCCCCCCCCCCCCCCCCCCCCCCCCCCCCCCCCCCCCCCCCCCCCCCCCCCCCCCCCCCCCCCCCCCCCCCCCCCCCCCCCCCCCCCCCCCCCCCCCCCCCCCCCCCCCCCCCCCCCCCCCCCCCCCCCCCCCCCCCCCCCCCCCCCCCCCCCCCCCCCCCCCCCCCCCCCCCCCCCCCCCCCCCCCCCCCCCCCCCCCCCCCCCCCCCCCCCCCCCCCCCCCCCCCCCCCCCCCCCCCCCCCCCCCCCCCCCCCCCCCCCCCCCCCCCCCCCCCCCCCCCCCCCCCCCCCCCCCCCCCCCCCCCCCCCCCCCCCCCCCCCCCCCCCCCCCCCCCCCCCCCCCCCCCCCCCCCCCCCCCCCCCCCCCCCCCCCCCCCCCCCCCCCCCCCCCCCCCCCCCCCCCCCCCCCCCCCCCCCCCCCCCCCCCCCCCCCCCCCCCCCCCCCCCCCCCCCCCCCCCCCCCCCCCCCCCCCCCCCCCCCCCCCCCCCCCCCCCCCCCCCCCCCCCCCCCCCCCCCCCCCCCCCCCCCCCCCCCCCCCCCCCCCCCCCCCCCCCCCCCCCCCCCCCCCCCCCCCCCCCCCCCCCCCCCCCCCCCCCCCCCCCCCCCCCCCCCCCCCCCCCCCCCCCCCCCCCCCCCCCCCCCCCCCCCCCCCCCCCCCCCCCCCCCCCCCCCCCCCCCCCCCCCCCCCCCCCCCCCCCCCCCCCCCCCCCCCCCCCCCCCCCCTGAGTACTTCGGATGAGTACTCACGGTTGCTTTATTTTCTTTTTCCCCCCATATCCTTTTCGATGCAACCAGATGGCGGAGCCCCGGAGACAGCTGCACCTGCTGACGATCGCTACTACTACCCAGAGGGAGGATACTACTACGAGCTGGCCGACGACCAGGAGTAGGATTGGAGGGTCCCAGGCAGGAGGCCTGCGCCTTTCGATCGTAGCTTTTGTTTTATCCCGCCTTTCTGAAGGCCTATCTGTATCTGTTTTATGTCTGTACTCAGATATCTAATGCTTTCGCTGACGCTTGTACGCAAGCTTATGTATTCTAGCCCTCGAGACCCCTGGCTTGTAATATAAAGCTTGTACGACTTTATTTATGTTTTAGAGTTGTGTTGTGATATCTTCCCGTGAGTCCTTAGGCTTGATCGTGTGCATTTGCGTGTATGATTAGCGCACGGTCGGGCCGGGGGCGTCACATGCAGCAAGGTGTCCCAATCCTTTTTATAGCAAAGGATAAGCCTGGATGAACTCTTATATAAAGCAAAGCGCTCCTGAGGACACATGGGAATTATTGTCAAGTTAGTTTTCATCATGCTCATATGATTCGCGTTCCTTACTTTGATAATTTGATATGTGGGTGGACCAGTGCTTGGGTGCTGTCCTTACTTGGACAAGCCTCTCCCACTTATGATTAACCCCTCTCGCAAGCATCTGCAACTACAAAAGAAGAATTAAGATAAATCTAACCATAGCTTGAAATGTGGATCCAAATCAGCCCCTTACGAAGCAACGCATAAACTAGGGTTTAAGCGTCTATCATTCTAGCAACCCATCATCTACTTATTACTTCCCAATGCCTTCCCCTAGGCCCAAACCATGGTGAACTGTCATGTAGTCAACGTTCACATAACACCACTAGAGGAAAGACAACATACATCTCATCAAAATATCGAACGAATAACAAATTCAAATGATTACTTATAACAAGACTTCTCCCATGTCCTCAGAAACAAACGTAACTACTCACAAAGCATGTTCAAGTTCAAGATCAGAGGGGTATTGAATAACATTAAGGTTCTGAACATATGATCTTCCACCAAATAAAACAACTAGCATCAACTACGAAGAGTAATCAACACTACTAGCAACCCACTGGTCCCAATCTGAGGTTTTGAGACAAAGATTGAATACAAGAGATGAATAGGGTTTGAGAGGAGATGGTGAAGATGTTGATGAAGATTGACCCTCCCACGATGAGAGGATCATTGGTGATGACGATGGCTTCGATTTCCCCCTCCGGGAGGGAAGTTTCCCCGGCAGAATTGCTCTGCCAAAGCCCTAGATTGCTCGTGCCTAGGTTCCGCCTTGAGACGGCGGGGCTTCTCCCGAAAGCTTCCTTCTTATTTTTCTAGGTCAAAACCCTCCATATAGCAGAGGATGGGCACCAAATGATGGCCAGGGAGCCCACAAGCCCTGGTTGGTCCCCTTCGGTAGTTTCTTCGCCCAATATTTTTTATATATTGCAAAATAATTCTCCGTAAAGTTCAGGACATTTAGAGTTGTGTAGAATAGGTATCTCAGATTTGCTCCTTTCCGGTCCAGAATTCCAGCTGCCGGCATTCTCCCTCTTCATGTAAACCTTGTAAAATAAGAGAGAAAAGGCATAAGTATTGTACCATAATGTGAAATAACAGCCCATAATGCAATAAATATCAACATAAAAGCATGATGCAAAATGGACGTATCAGCACATCACTAGTTAAAGTTTTTACCTCTCCAAACCCAATTTTATCAATTTTTTCAACAAGATTTTCACCCTCCGGATTATGAGGATGCCTTCTAGATAAAGTTGACTCTTCTTCAGTCCTCTTATCATCAATTTTAATATTACTAAAATAGGAATCAATAGAAGAAACACCAATCAATTTAACATCTTCATCATTACTGATCTCTAAAGATTCTGGTTTAGCTGTCATCTCATTTACTAGTGTAGCTTGTACATCGGAGATTTTCCCTAATAAATTTTCAATATGAGCAAACTGGGATTGAAGATTAGCAACTTCTTCGATGACATGATCAAGTTGTTTCGTGAGGGCATTAAGTAAAATAGAGTGTTCCCTAAGTTCTTCGGTAAAGAATTTCTTGTGCTCAAATTACGTGGTTGATACGTCTCCAACTTATCTATAATTTTTGCTTGTTCCATGCTGTTATATTATCATTCTTGGATGTTTTACAATCATTTTATAGCAACTTTATATCATTTTTTGGGACTAACCTATTGACATAGTGACGATGACATGTACCTAGGGTAGGGTCATAGGCCCGACCTAGACACCCTACCCAAGGACACTGCCCTAGAGTCAAAGACATTCAAAATGCAACAAAAGATACCGACTGAAGTCACCTTGGAGTGCAATCCACTCGACCAGTTATTTCACTCGGATACCCCAATTCCATTCGACCAGGATGAAGTCACTCGACCATACAAGAAACCACTCGGAGTACGGAAGACCTAAAGTCACTCAGGATGGCAACAGTCAGGCGTTCACTCTGTAGTCTTAAAGATCATTTATAGCTCTTTATAGCTAGCGTTACCAGTAACGCCCTGCCTTAATATATATTGAACTCTATGTAACATGGGACGGCTGGGGTCCTGGCGCACTCTATATAAGCCACCCCCTCCACTGGCACAAGGGTTTGCACCCCCTGTAACTCTCACGCATAATCCAGTCGACCAAGCCTTCGGGCACCGAGACGTAGGGTTGTTACTTCCTCCAAGAAGGGCCTGAACTCGTACATCTTGCGTGCACAACCTCACCATAGCTAGGATCCTGCCTCCTCCTATGTACCCCCTATTCTTACTCCCACGACAGTTGGCGCCCACCGTGGGGCTGGTGTCTTAGCGACTTCCGGTGAGGTTGCAGTTTTTTTGATCTCCATCAACATGGCTCCTAGCAGTGGTTTGGCTGAGGGCCGCGAGATCCATCTCGGCGCCCCCCCCCCCCCCCCCCCCCCCCCCCCCCCCCCCCCCCCCCCCCCCCCCCCCCCCCCCCCCCCCCCCCCCCCCCCCCCCCCCCCCCCCCCCCCCCCCCCCCCCCCCCCCCCCCCCCCCCCCCCCCCCCCCCCCCCCCCCCCCCCCCCCCCCCCCCCCCCCCCCCCCCCCCCCCCCCCCCCCCCCCCCCCCCCCCCCCCCCCCCCCCCCCCCCCCCCCCCCCCCCCCCCCCCCCCCCCCCCCCCCCCCCCCCCCCCCCCCCCCCCCCCCCCCCCCCCCCCCCCCCCCCCCCCCCCCCCCCCCCCCCCCCCCCCCCCCCCCCCCCCCCCCCCCCCCCCCCCCCCCCCCCCCCCCCCCCCCCCCCCCCCCCCCCCCCCCCCCCCCCCCCCCCCCCCCCCCCCCCCCCCCCCCCCCCCCCCCCCCCCCCCCCCCCCCCCCCCCCCCCCCCCCCCCCCCCCCCCCCCCCCCCCCCCCCCCCCCCCCCCCCCCCCCCCCCCCCCCCCCCCCCCCCCCCCCCCCCCCCCCCCCCCCCCCCCCCCCCCCCCCCCCCCCCCCCCCCCCCCCCCCCCCCCCCCCCCCCCCCCCCCCCCCCCCCCCCCCCCCCCCCCCCCCCCCCCCCCCCCCCCCCCCCCCCCCCCCCCCCCCCCCCCCCCCCCCCCCCCCCCCCCCCCCCCCCCCCCCCCCCCCCCCCCCCCCCCCCCCCCCCCCCCCCCCCCCCCCCCCCCCCCCCCCCCCCCCCCCCCCCCCCCCCCCCCCCCCCCCCCCCCCCCCCCCCCCCCCCCCCCCCCCCCCCCCCCCCCCCCCCCCCCCCCCCCCCCCCCCCCCCCCCCCCCCCCCCCCCCCCCCCCCCCCCCCCCCCCCCCCCCCCCCCCCCCCCCCCCCCCCCCCCCCCCCCCCCCCCCCCCCCCCCCCCCCCCCCCCCCCCCCCCCCCCCCCCCCCCCCCCCCCCCCCCCCCCCCCCCCCCCCCCCCCCCCCCCCCCCCCCCCCCCCCCCCCCCCCCCCCCCCCCCCCCCCCCCCCCCCCCCCCCCCCCCCCCCCCCCCCCCCCCCCCCCCCCCCCCCCCCCCCCCCCCCCCCCCCCCCCCCCCCCCCCCCCCCCCCCCCCCCCCCCCCCCCCCCCCCCCCCCCCCCCCCCCCCCCCCCCCCCCCCCCCCCCCCCCCCCCCCCCCCCCCCCCCCCCCCCCCCCCCCCCCCCCCCCCCCCCCCCCCCCCCCCCCCCCCCCCCCCCCCCCCCCCCCCCCCCCCCCCCCCCCCCCCCCCCCCCCCCCCCCCCCCCCCCCCCCCCCCCCCCCCCCCCCCCCCCCCCCCCCCCCCCCCCCCCCCCCCCCCCCCCCCCCCCCCCCCCCCCCCCCCCCCCCCCCCCCCCCCCCCCCCCCCCCCCCCCCCCCCCCCCCCCCCCCCCCCCCCCCCCCCCCCCCCCCCCCCCCCCCCCCCCCCCCCCCCCCCCCCCCCCCCCCCCCCCCCCCCCCCCCCCCCCCCCCCCCCCCCCCCCCCCCCCCCCCCCCCCCCCCCCCCCCCCCCCCCCCCCCCCCCCCCCCCCCCCCCCCCCCCCCCCCCCCCCCCCCCCCCCCCCCCCCCCCCCCCCCCCCCCCCCCCCCCCCCCCCCCCCCCCCCCCCCCCCCCCCCCCCCCCCCCCCCCCCCCCCCCCCCCCCCCCCCCCCCCCCCCCCCCCCCCCCCCCCCCCCCCCCCCCCCCCCCCCCCCCCCCCCCCCCCCCCCCCCCCCCCCCCCCCCCCCCCCCCCCCCCCCCCCCCCCCCCCCCCCCCCCCCCCCCCCCCCCCCCCCCCCCCCCCCCCCCCCCCCCCCCCCCCCCCCCCCCCCCCCCCCCCCCCCCCCCCCCCCCCCCCCCCCCCCCCCCCCCCCCCCCCCCCCCCCCCCCCCCCCCCCCCCCCCCCCCCCCCCCCCCCCCCCCCCCCCCCCCCCCCCCCCCCCCCCCCCCCCCCCCCCCCCCCCCCCCCCCCCCCCCCCCCCCCCCCCCCCCCCCCCCCCCCCCCCCCCCACGGTAATAGTAGGTTCATTGCTTGTCATATTTAGAATATAAGCATCAGTTACATTTGACGTCCAACCTTTTGATAGAAGAGAAAGGAAGGTTAAGGGCAAGGGCGCATCATAATATATAAGAAAAACTTGATCTTTGAGGGGAAAATTTTCCAACTAGACCGATAAATGAGAAAAAGTACCAGTCGTACCAAGAACCAAAGGCGCCAGCTTTCATTGATATATATACCGTATCTTTTAGCTGAAAAATCTATGGATAAGAACCGGCTCTGGGAGGAGGGGTGGCGCGACAGAGCAATGAAAAGCTGGGATCTTTCCTTATCTTCGGTCGTGACGCCTTTTCCTTTTGTATGAGAAAGCGCTACAAAACATCCTTCTCGCGGGTTATCTTCTACTCAAGCAAGCTATCTCCTATTCTACATCCACCAACTAGCAGGAACGTAGGAGCACAAGAGGTTCATCATCTTCTGAAATGTTTGGCTTTCGATCTGCTTTCCAAGAGGTGGTTTCTGACATGACCAGAAAGAGTGGAATTCTTGTTAGGATTGGCATGTCAAGTTGCTTTCTCAGACCTAACATAAACCACCTTATCCTCACACAGATTGTTCTTTTGGACTGAGCAGAAGCACGACCTCTATCTGACGTTTTCTCTATCCCTTCTAATCTTTCAGTGGCATTTCCATCTCTTGATTCAATCAATCAAGTAAGTCCGGATGACACTTGTCTTTACTTAGTATTTCCCCGGCTATTCAGCCATTACTTGCATCTCAGGTTCTTTGTACCCTTTTTAGTGCCATGCACACTGAGGTTTCTGGCATGACCGAATCTTTTGAGAATATCGCTTATTACGTTAATTTCTTCATCTTGATGTACTCAATCCATTCAAATTCCATAATTCCAATGCTATAATCCCTATATTAAGATGAAGTAAGAAAGCATCAGTCCTCTTATTTTCTGTCTTCTATGAAAGAATGTAGCTCGCTCTTTCAACCCGGGGCCCCCTCTGGGGAACTGTTTGAGTTTTAGCATCGACCCCATTTCCTTTTGATCGTATTACGCTTGACTCGCTGCAAAACATTTCGCTTTCTGCGCCATGCTCGTACGTAGTTTACACTCCTTCCCTTTCATCTGACTTTGCCATCGGGCAATTGTTTGTTTTCAACTGGATTGGATTCCAGACCAAGAAAGATAGGCAACTTTCACTTGAAAGAAAGGAGCTTCAGAACTCTTATAT
>JAAAWM010011437.1:0-55000 GCA_036873465.1 Thinopyrum obtusiflorum | reverse complement strand
CT
The DNA here is from genome assembly GCA_036873465.1 of Thinopyrum obtusiflorum. NCBI lineage: Eukaryota > Viridiplantae > Streptophyta > Magnoliopsida > Poales > Poaceae > Thinopyrum > Thinopyrum obtusiflorum. Next base: position 54,998 of record JAAAWM010011437.1, on the reverse strand, counting down.
GTCCCGTGATGAAGAAGGATAGAAGAATGGTAAGATAGGATCGTATTAGTGAGCCGTGGGAAAAGAGTTTTTTCGTACCTTGATTGGACCCACCCAAAAGCAACAGGAATCCCTTTCTCCTCCTATAAGGAAATCTCGTCGTTTCACTCTTCTTCAAGTACCATCGGATTAGTCAACTCAAACGCTGAGAGATTACTATAGAACCAAGGCGGCTTTGAGGCTGGCTCCACTCTCCAAATAGAGCAGTTACTTCGTTGACGACAAGAACCCCATTTCCACTAGCCAAAGAGCAATTCATTTCTTCGACTCGATGCCTCCTCATTTGCTCCCATTCCCATATTAATAAAAGAATTAGGGAAATGCGAGGGAAAAGAATGCCAAAAGCATTTAGAGATTTGACTGGGATTCGTTCTGGCTCAGATGGCGAGGGATTGCTATAACTATTTTTAGAAGCATTAATGAGATCTCTTTTTTTCTTCATAAGCTTGCATCATGAATCCCACTTCCCACTTTACCTGCCTCTTTAGTAGTCTCACATCTCGGTTTAAGAAAGTGCTCGCTATATTCCCATACCTTCCTGTGCTTAATACCTAGCTTCAAAGAGCCCACTCTTTTATTTCATAGCCGAGAGGCATGAACGGTTGGGAAAAACCCTCTCCTGTGTGGGTCGTAAGAGTCGATTATCCAAGCGAGACCTTAGAGGGGAGGACACACCATAGCACCCATTGGTAGACTAGACTCCGGAGCTTCAAACAAACTTACAGTAAGCCTAATCAAAGCAGGCGCCCTCACCTCCTTCTTCACCGCCGGCGTCTACGGTTTGGGTGAAGGTATCAGCTCTGATACCATGTGTGATAAATTCTTCCCATTTTCCTGTGATAGTCAATAAACACAACCCTTACGTATCCGTATTTTGTAATCACCTTTCCCTTCCCGTCGCTTCCTTATACTAGAATTCTGATGACGCGTGCAACCCCGGCTACTTCGCTACCCTACTATTAACAATTACGGAGTTTCGATTGTTTATCCAATGCAGCTTAATATGGTTATGCCAGCAAGGAGCATGAACTGAAGCTGGTTATTTACTTAGAAGAGGAAACGGCTAGTCAGCAGAGCAGCGCAGCGGAGTCATCATATTATCATATTCTTGAGTCTCTCCCCACGGGATGACCGCTTCCACCAGACTCTATTTCTATTGGTTCACCTTAGATTTATTGGTTGTCTACATCCGTCTAATCCTTATCTATAAGAACATAATCGCTAAGCTATGGATGCTTCGGCCGCACTCTCTACTCAGCTATCTGTTTCTACTGCGTTGCGTTTTGAAGGCCCGATACAAAAGAAAGTGGCCTTCCTTATTAGTAGTGATGGAGACGTCAGGTCCGAGAAGGAATAACCTAAAGCCAGTGATAGAATCTGTACAACCGGCAGGAGCGATTGATCAGATATCGCAGGAAGAGTGAACTAGTAGGCTTCTTGATCCTCCAATCAGTGGTAGTCACAAAGCCCGCACATTCCAATTCGATCATAACATGACTAGTTTCCTAAGGCATGACTTATCTTCCCAGAATAGCAAGCATATCGTAGCTATTTCACATAGTGTCCCGAGATATCAGTAGCTCTAGTCAATGCTGGCCTTACTCTTCCCTTTCCTTATGCTAAGTGGCAACCTCTTGTTTAAGAGTGCGGAATCCTATTTGTGTATCAGAAGACTATGGTGACCCGTAGATCTTCTATTTCGCCGGAATTCGTTGATTGTCATTTACAATGTTCGTTGTAAGATCACTGAAGGTCGGGGGGGGGGGGGGGGGGGGGGGGGGGGGGGGGGGGGGGGGGGGGGGGGGGGGGGGGGGGGGGGGGGGGGGGGGGGGGGGGGGGGGGGGGGGGGGGGGGGGGGCCCTAATTCCTTTCCTATCTTTCTTCTTTTTCTCAAGGACCTGTAAGAAGAAGCAAATCCCTTTCTTGAATGGCCGAGGAAGAGGCGGCACTGAACAGAACAAGATCCCCCTCTACCTATCCTTGGGGCTGTGCGCATTCTTAAACTTGAGCTGGGTAGGACTCAGGAGAAGGGTGCCTCGGGAGATAAGTAGTTCCTCACCTAAAGCCCTCGTAGAGTCTAAGTAGTGGACCAGAAATATGACATCCTTCCCGCTGTACTAGATTTTATCTGGTTAAAGCCAGGTGTGCACATTATATTCATTATAGAAGATATAGAAGATACTGCCATGCCAGCTGTTTCTTATTGGTAAGCTTGCTTTTCGTCGAATGTCTCTAAAGAGTGATGGTGAGTCGAGTAGCATGAATTGTCTATCCAAGGGGTCGCTAATGCGTTATTTGTATAGGATCTCAGTTATTATTGTCAGCTAGATCTACATAATATGCTTCACGCGGAGCCCTTACTTGGTTCGATTGGCATTTTTCTTATCATCCATCCACATAGGGAGAAAGGCCAAGGGCCCAGTGGAGTGATAAAATGAACTATCCAAATTAAGCTAATCCCGTGTCCAAGTTCAAACCCCACATAGCCACTCTTCTTGATCCCCCACCATCACTTGAACCGAAGAATCAACCCGTTTCTTTGCCAATGGGTTTCTGCACAGAGAGCTAGATTAGGGATCGGATGTGCACCTTTCACTAGATTAAGGTACAAAATCCCTTACTAGGTTTGGTAAGTATGTTATGAAGGTGAGAAGTCATCAAACTTCTCGGTAGTGCAATGGATTAAGGTAAATGTGCTAGCTTTCCTCCTGCTGGTTGATGAAAACGGACCTATCCCATATCTCAAAATGGCCCCGTACACTCCAATGGGAAGTAGAGAAAAGGGGAAGTGCAGAAAAGAAGGATCCCCAAATCTTAGGGTATATAAACTTTGTTTGATTAAGGGAATTAGAGAATAGAGAGCAATGGGATAGGAAAAGCTCACGGGAATGCAGGTACCGTTTCCCAGGGAAAAGAAAAGGGAACTTCACCTCTTCCTACTAATAAGATAAGGCAATCCAATCCTGATTCAAGATCATGTTGTCTCAACATAGCAATGCGTGTTATGGCAACCTGATTGTGATAACAACATCAAAGCCAAGAAATCAAGGTCGAACAGTTCGTTCCGTCATCAACTGTCAATTCTTTCGAAAGACATGCGAATGAACTACGCATTCGACCCTTATCAGCAAGGTCATCACTTGTACCAGGTCTTAGAAAGGCAGCTGCGGCACGTCTTCTCTATGACGTTAGGGCAAGGCTACCTCGCCAGCAATGGTTAGTGCGGTAAGGATAATCGGATGTGAACTAGCTTGCTCTGCTTGCGGAGGGGGGGGGGGGGGGGGGGGGGGGGGGGGGGGGGGGGGGGGGGGGGGGGGGGGGGGGGGGGGGGGGGGGGGGGGGGGGGGGGGGGGGGGGGGGGGGGGGGGGGGGGGGGGGGGGGGGGGGGGGGGGGGGGGGGGGGGGGGGGGGGGGGGGGGGGGGGGGGGGGGGGGGGGGGGGGGGGGGGGGGGGGGGGGGGGGGGGGGGGGGGGGGGGGGGGGGGGGGGGGGGGGGGGGGGGGGGGGGGGGGGGGGGGGGGGGGGGGGGGGGGGGGGGGGGGGGGGGGGGGGGGGGGGGGGGGGGGGGGGGGGGGGGGGGGGGGGGGGGGGGGGGGGGGGGGGGGGGGGGGGGGGGGGGGGGGGGGGGGGGGGGGGGGGGGGGGGGGGGGGGGGGGGGGGGGGGGGGGGGGGGGGGGGGGGGGGGGGGGGGGGGGGGGGGGGGGGGCGAGCTCAATTTCAAAGTGTGAATGAAATTATCAGTTTCATCCTCTTTATGAGCCTGAGATCATATGGGTCAACAATTCTCATTTCTTAGTTATAGATTCTATATTCTCAAGGAAGTGAGCCACTCAACCTCAGCCTAGCGGATTCTCCCCGTTACCTGGACCTGCCTCTCCCGCAGTCAAAACTCTCCTCTACAGCCCCTCTGGCTGGGCCAGAAGCCTCGTCTCCTTTAACTGATTCAAGTGATTCAGTAAAAATGAAAGTAATCTCACATAAAATTGGATTATCTAAAAACTCGTGAAAATGACAACGCTAAATCGAAAGTCCTTTATTTATATACAACACACACATATTCCTCCCTTACGAACATGAAAATCCAGTGGATGGTTTGGAAGGCTTTGACCTGATCTTTCGATTTATAATGAGAGAAAATCCATAGAAAGATGGAAGTCATCATCATCCCCTTTATCGATCACAGCCTCTTCCTCCACCCATGATTTCGTTTTCCCATTGACAAATCAGACGAAGACGAACTTGCATTTGTTGAATCAAAAAAAAAGAAAAGAAGTGTTATCTTTCTCCAGCGAAAAGAACAGTCTCGCAGGAAGATCCAAATACTTACTATATGTGCGTTTATGTATAAACTCTTATATAGTCTAGTTTTCCCGCCCTATCTAGAGAAGGAATCAATTCCCGGGGGGGGGGGGGGGGGGGGGGGGGGGGGGGGGGGGGGGGGGGGGGGGGGGGGGGGGGGGGGGGGGGGGGGGGGGGGGGGGGGGGGGGGGGGGGGGGGGGGGGGGGGGGGGGGGGGGGGGGGGGGGGGGGGGGGGGGGGGGGGGGGGGGGGGGGGGGGGGGGGGGGGGGGGGGGGGGGGGGGGGGGGGGGGGGGGGGGGGGGGGGGGGGGGGGGGGGGGGGGGGGGGGGGGGGGGGGGGGGGGGGGGGGGGGGGGGGGGGGGGGGGGGGGGGGGGGGGGGGGGGGGGGGGGGGGGGGGGGGGGGGGGGGGGGGGGGGGGGGGGGGGGGGGGGGGGGGGGGGGGGGGGGGGGGGGGGGGGGGGGGGGGGGGGGGGGGGGGGGGGGGGGGGGGGGGGGGGGGGGGGGGGGGGGGGGGGGGGGGGGGGGGGGGGGGGGGGGGGGGGGGGGGGGGGGGGGGGGGGGGGGGGGGGGGGGGGGGGGGGGGGGGGGGGGGGGGGGGGGGGGGGGGGGGGGGGGGGGGGGGGGGGGGGGGGGGGGGGGGGGGGGGGGGGGGGGGGGGGGGGGGGGGGGGGGGGGGGGGGGGGGGGGGGGGGGGGGGGGGGGGGGGGGGGGGGGGGGGGGGGGGGGGGGGGGGGGGGGGGGGGGGGGGGGGGGGGGGGGGGGGGGGGGGGGGGGGGGGGGGGGGGGGGGGGGGGGGGGGGGGGGGGGGGGGGGGGGGGGGGGGGGGGGGGGGGGGGGGGGGGGGGGGGGGGGGGGGGGGGGGGGGGGGGGGGGGGGGGGGGGGGGGGGGGGGGGGGGGGGGGGGGGGGGGGGGGGGGGGGGGGGGGGGGGGGGGGGGGGGGGGGGGGGGGGGGGGGGGGGGGGGGGGGGGGGGGGGGGGGGGGGGGGGGGGGGGGGGGGGGGGGGGGGGGGGGGGGGGGGGGGGGGGGGGGGGGGGGGGGGGGGGGGGGGGGGGGGGGGGGGGGGGGGGGGGGGGGGGGGGGGGGGGGGGGGGGGGGGGGGGGGGGGGGGGGGGGGGGGGGGGGGGGGGGGGGGGGGGGGGGGGGGGGGGGGGGGGGGGGGGGGGGGGGGGGGGGGGGGGGGGGGGGGGGGGGGGGGGGGGGGGGGGGGGGGGGGGGGGGGGGGGGGGGGGGGGGGGGGGGGGGGGGGGGGGGGGGGGGGGGGGGGGGGGGGGGGGGGGGGGGGGGGGGGGGGGGGGGGGGGGGGGGGGGGGGGGGGGGGGGGGGGGGGGGGGGGGGGGGGGGGGGGGGGGGGGGGGGGGGGGGGGGGGGGGGGGGGGGGGGGGGGGGGGGGGGGGGGGGGGGGGGGGGGGGGGGGGGGGGGGGGGGGGGGGGGGGGGGGGGGGGGGGGGGGGGGGGGGGGGGGGGGGGGGGGGGGGGGGGGGGGGGGGGGGGGGGGGGGGGGGGGGGGGGGGGGGGGGGGGGGGGGGGGGGGGGGGGGGGGGGGGGGGGGGGGGGGGGGGGGGGGGGGGGGGGGGGGGGGGGGGGGGGGGGGGGGGGGGGGGGGGGGGGGGGGGGGGGGGGGGGGGGGGGGGGGGGGGGGGGGGGGGGGGGGGGGGGGGGGGGGGGGGGGGGGGGGGGGGGGGGGGGGGGGGGGGGGGGGGGGGGGGGGGGGGGGGGGGGGGGGGGGGGGGGGGGGGGGGGGGGGGGGGGGGGGGGGGGGGGGGGGGGGGGGGGGGGGGGGGGGGGGGGGGGGGGGGGGGGGGGGGGGGGGGGGGGGGGGGGGGGGGGGGGGGGGGGGGGGGGGGGGGGGGGGGGGGGGGGGGGGGGGGGGGGGGGGGGGGGGGGGGGGGGGGGGGGGGGGGGGGGGGGGGGGGGGGGGGGGGGGGGGGGGGGGGGGGGGGGGGGGGGGGGGGGGGGGGGGGGGGGGGGGGGGGGGGGGGGGGGGGGGGGGGGGGGGGGGGGGGGGGGGGGGGGGGGGGGGGGGGGGGGGGGGGGGGGGGGGGGGGGGGGGGGGGGGGGGGGGGACGTCATCTACTACTGCGAAACTCCCGGGGGACGCTTTTCTAACTGGTTTAGCCTCTAGAGTGGGGAGGAAGAACACCCTCTAGACCAGGATAACTTACTAATTCAATTGACAAAGCGTCCTATTTGCTAGATTTCTAGTCGTTAGCTCTTAGTGAAGACGAATTGCTATCATCTGCGGGCGGCCCTCATTATTGAATTTATCCGCCTTCGATGCAACCAAATTCACTATTGACTTACGAGTTTATGCATGCTTCATTCCTATATCGGCATGTATTATCCGTAGGCTGGTTGTGAGACATCTTCCTCTTAGTGCTACAAATGGCTTCTTCCTTAGTTCTTTATAGCTCTTTCACCTCTTTTAGACTCTTTGCAATGTTTAGTGCGGGGAACTCTACACTATTGTACTCAGATGCTATTCCTTCAAGAAAGTATCGGAAAGCAAAAAGGGACTCGTTCACCGTATCGCGTCCAATACAGCTATGCCACAAGTTGACCTAACCAACTGGTAAACAAAACCCAAGTTAACGGATCGACCTAGGAATAGGATGAATAGAACCATTGAATCGTCACCCAATGGAGCAGAGAGCCTTCCTTTAAGAAAGGGGGGGGGGGGGGGGGGGGGGGGGGGGGGGGGGGGGGGGGGGGGGGGGGGGGGGGGGGGGGGGGGGGGGGGGGGGGGGGGGGGGGGGGGGGGGGGGGGGGGGGGGGGGGGGGGGGGGGGGGGGGGGGGGGGGGGGGGGGGGGGGGGGGGGGGGGGGGGGGGGGGGGGGGGGGGGGGGGGGGGGGGGGGGGGGGGGGGGGGGGGGGGGGGGGGGGGGGGGGGGGGGGGGGGGGGGGGGGGGGGGGGGGGGGGGGGGGGGGGGGGGGGGGGGGGGGGGGGGGGGGGGGGGGGGGGGGGGGGGGGGGGGGGGGGGGGGGGGGGGGGGGGGGGGGGGGGGGGGGGGGGGGGGGGGGGGGGGGGGGGGGGGGGGGGGGGGGGGGGGGGGGGGGGGGGGGGGGGGGGGGGGGGGGGGGGGGGGGGGGGGGGGGGGGGGGGGGGGGGGGGGGGGGGGGGGGGGGGGGGGGGGGGGGGGGGGGGGGGGGGGGGGGAGCCAATACTTTTTCATTTTCATGTAGTAGATCCTAGGAAACATACGTACGAGATATTTACAGCCCTTCTTCGGCAAGGGTATCCGGTAAAAGGAGGACGGTTCCTAATCTTTTGATCGGCAAAGGGTTCGATGCATTAGTTTTCGACTATGAACGAGTCAATCAGCTAGATCTACTTGCGGCAAACGGCACCTTCCTTTCCCAGCCAATGGTACGTAAGGCAATGGTTGTTATTGAAGTTCAGATCAGGGAATACCCTAGGTTTCGGCTTTTTCCACGGTTCCGTAACGGTAGGTTTCGGCTCCTCGCTACATCCCTTCCGCTCCTACTAAGGACGCTGCTGAACCGATAGAATTTGCCGAGCGAGCACAACCATAACTTATGGTATCTGACCAGTGTTAAGCATTAGCCATCCAGGGAATGAAACTATGCGACTACCTGCGCTGTCACACGGCTCCATTTATCGAAGAAAGGGATAACTGCCATTAAGGCAATGAAATTGACGAGGAAGAGTCAGGAGTTTGGCTGCGCCAAAGCAGAGGAACGGAGGGAAGCAGCCGCCGCTGCACGGGTCCTGCGCATTATCAAAACCAGGCAATGTAGTCAATGAACAAAAGTTTCGTTTACCACTGGGGTTCTTCATATGGGGGGGGGGGGGGGGGGGGGGGGGGGGGGGGGGGGGGGGGGGGGGGGGGGGGGGGGGGGGAGTATTGCCATTTCGTGTTCAGAAGTCTGAAGCACATCATTTGCGGGAAGCAGCGAGGAAGAAAAGCGTACCGTATTGACGGTAGTGCAGAATGATCTCCGTCACGATATCGTACGTATCTCCAGAGCACGAACGTACGGTATACAACCGAGTTGCCCGACGTCGGACACAACAAACTTTCGAGCACCCTGTTCATTTAGCCTCTTAATCGATGGAAAGAAAATAGAGGTCTGCAGCAAACAAGAGCAAGCGACACTAAACTACAGTAGTGATAAATTGGCGGAACCTTCTGATAAAATGACAGATTGGAAACCAACACGTCCAGAAAGTCTGAAGGATAAGGCTTCTCTCGTCCAAAGAACGGTACTGAAGGCGAAAGATACTCCAAAATATGTCATTGGATCCAGCTGCAACAATGAAGAGCGCCGTCTTGAAGAAATCACTTGCTGCTTCCTCCACCATGTTCTCCAGTATCTGGTCTTTTCGAAGTAGCTTATTAGCTGATAAGCACTAGCTGAGGCATCTAGCTGATGAGGTAATCTCTGCATATAATACCAACCAAGTTGGTTGTTGTTACTACATGCTGCGAGCATTTGGGAAAATGACAGAAACATAAAATGGGTTTCTAGCTGCATAAGCACAATTATACAGAAAGCAGTCTCCTTTATTCGTATCTGGGGAAAGGGTTGGTTCTCCAAATTCTCTTTAAAGAATGTTAAAGCAGTACTGTAATTTTCTGGTGAAATGGAAAGTGGGGGGGGGGGAGCACAAGACGGTCAAGGCAACGCCAAGACCAGAAACACCAAAGAGCAAGAGGGCGAGGTGGACTCCCCAATGCTAGGCTAACCTCGGCAAAGAACCCAAGGGATTTGCAAATTCTTGAATCGATAGACTTTCGTACAACGGCAAACAAACAGACGCAATAGAGGGTTTTACGCTACTTCACAGTCAGCAGCAAGAGTGGATGGTATATCTCTAGCCAGCAGGCGGGAGGGAACGAAGCTCTTTCCTGATCTTGAGCTAGAATCCCTGACGTTGGTTGATTTAGCTTTTATAGCAGCTTTATCCGCCAGAAGTCGTGTAAACCAGAAATGAATTAACAAATATGAAGCAAGACCTACTCCCTCCCATCCCAGGAATAATTGAAGAAAGTTATCTCCAGTCACCAACATTAGCATAAAAAAGTAAAAATGGATAAATAACACATAAATCGAGGGCTATGCGGATCCTCAGACATATATGAAATGGAATAAAGATGGACCAAGCTACTTATGAATGTAACCACAATTAACATCACTACGGTCAGGCTATCGAACATGCCCAGTACCAGCAGAGCGAGCCACCCTCGAGCCAAAGAGTTCCAAAAGCTGCCAACGACTACGTTGGAGCCAAGGCTCGGGAGGCGCCTCTGTGGTGGCATGCAGATCTTTGTCAAGATCATAAACACACGAGATCAGATGAGGACCAGAAGACAATGACCCTCAGCGGGATCCTAGCCGAGGAAATCCACAAGACCCCCAGCAAGATCCTTGCCGGGGACAACCACGACGCCACGGGAAGACCCTTGCCGGGGCCCCGGCAAGACCCTTGCCGAGGGCATGAGCGAGGCCACAACCAGGCCCGCACCTGCCAAGACACCATCGCCGTCCCCATGCAGCTGCTAGCCCAACCAGCTGGGCAGGCACCTGCGTGGCGACGGGCGGCCTCCACACCAACCCAGCAAGCAGCTCCGTGGTGACATGCAAATCTTCATGAAGACTCCACCACCACGCCACCTCAGCTGCCTGCCTGCCTACATGGCACCACACGCATCGCTGGCCTGGGCATGTGTCGAAGCAAGACGGGGCGGCGACGGACGGGACGGGCCCCGTTCCTGTCCCCGATAAAGCAAGGGGACACCTAAGGACGCATTAAATGCGTCTTGTCCCGTAATACCAAGCAATAAGCTCGTGCACAGTACGCCTTTCCACCTCCTGTGTGCCACTGTGGCGACCCCTTTTTCCTATAAAAGGAGGCCCGAGGCGACCAGGAGAAGGATTCGGCTTTTTTGGAGTACGCATCCATCGTAGCTAGTTCGAGAGCTCAAGAACTCTCTCAAATACTCACCAAAGCAGGACTAGGGTATTACGCGTCCTCGCGGCCCGAACCTGGGTAAATGAACTATGTTCTGACTCCTAAACCTGCTCTTCTCACTACCCCGCGCCCCGTCAACCGTAGTAGGGATTCCTGTGATCCCATAGGTGTCGTTTCCCCGACACAAGTCCATTTGAATTGATTCCAAAAATCCAAATTAAGACAAAGGCAAAAACCAAGTCCGGAAAAAGAGAGAAGGAAAAATCCAGGCTGTCACATGTTACCCGGCATCTTCAGCCGCAAGTAAACATAACAAGGCCTTGCCATAAACTTAGCATAAGCCGGCCGCCCAAACAGAGCATGATAAGGCTCTTGATCTTAACCACTTCAAAGGTCTACGTCTCAGGTCTGGAATCATCCTCCTCTCCAAGAGCAACCTCCAGAGCTATTTTACCAACCGGGTATGCCGACTTACCAGGCACCACACCGTGAAAAACAGTGTTCGACGGCTTAAGATTTTTATCAGTCAATCCCATGCAACGGAAAGTTTCATAATAAAGGATATTAATGCTGCTACCTCCGTCCATGAGTACCTTAGTGAATTTATATCCTCCAACCTGAGGCGCCACCACCAAAGCCAAGTGACCCGGATTATCAACCCGGGGCGGGTGATCCTCACGACTCCACACAATGGGCTGCTCAGACCATCGCAAGTAACGGGGAACCGCCGGCTCAACGGCGTTCACAACCCTTTTATGGAGCTTCTGATCCCGCTTGCACAAACTTGTGGTCAAGACGTGGTACTGCCCACTATTCAACTGCTTCGGGTTACTCTGATAACCAGATTGCTGCTGCTGATTCCCCTGATTCTTCTTTTGGTTGTAACCACCTTGATTGCCTTGATTACCATGATTGCCTTGGCCTTGGAAACTGGAATTAGACGCGCCACCACCGTAACCCGGACCATGAAAGCCGGAACCTGAGCCGCCGCCCGGCCCATGACTGTTCTGGAAAAGATCAGAAGTTTTATACTCCTTCATAATGTGGCAATCCTTCCAGAGGTGACAGGATGGCCTTTCCCGTGTACCATGCTTTGGGTAGGGCTGATTCAGCATCTGCTCAAGATTGAAACCTGGCCCTCCCGTCCGAGGAGGTGGCTTTCCCTTACGACGCTGGCCATTACTCTGCGCGTTGGTATTAGCCACAAAATCCAAATTGTTATTAGCCTTGCGCTTACCATTGCCCCGTTGACTCACCGGGTTATGATGCCGCCCCTTGGCATTGCTACTCTTCTTTCCCTTACCCAGCGTTTCTTCATCAGACTCGGGGTCCTTGGTACTATCAGAGCCGGCATATTTAACCAGAGCCGCCATGAGCGTCCCCATGTCATTGCAGTGGCGTTTGAGCCGCCCTAATTTCTGCTTCAGGGGCGTGAAACGACAATTGCTCTCCAACATTAAGACTGCCGAATCAGCATTGATGCGATCTGACGAGTGCAGGATCGCTAAGACCCGGCGCACCCAATGGGTTGTCGACTCACCCTCTTCTTGGACACAGGAGGTTAAATCCACAATTGACATAGGGTGCTTGCACGTATCTTTAAAATTCTAGATAAACCGGGCTTTTAACTCGGCCCATGACCCAATGGAGTTGGCTGGCAGCCCTTTCAACCAAGTACGGGCCGTTCCTTCCAACATCATGGTGAGGTACTTAGCACATGCAGCATCGTCAACATCCAACAGCTCCATCGCCATCTCATAACTCTCAACCCACACTTCAGGGGGTATGTCAGTTGTGTAGTTGGGCACCTTATGAGGACCCTTGAAATCCTTGGGCAAACATACGTTACGTAGAGCCGGCACTAAACATGGCACTCCCAAGGTTCTGAAGGTCACACCTATCTCCACCGAAGTTGTTGGATAAACCGGAGGATGCTGTTGAGCCGCTTGCTGAGCTGCCAGCTCAGCCTCTCGACATGCTCTGCCCTGGTCCACCAAATCTTGAGCACCATCACGCACCGGTTCATGCCCACGAGGCTGGTTATGGTGCCTGTCACTGCTTGAAATGGCCGGCGAGTCAAGGTGTCTGCTATAACTCCGGCTTGGGCGAGGGGTTGAATGAATCCTCTCACGACTGTAAGAATTAGCCTCCTGCTGTACCAATGCTGTCTGAAAAAGCTCTCTAGCCCTCCGTGTTTCAACTGCAGCTGGAGACTCGCCTTCAACTGGGAGAGCTGTCAATCATGTTGCCGCAGCGATCATATTATCCAAAGGGTTAGAATAATGACCCGGCGGCGTCGGCACATATTGTGGCAGGATATTGTCCAGGGGAGGCGGATCCGTTGTGCGTGGCTGAGCCGGCGCTCCAGTCCTAGGAGTAGCTACCACCCGGTTTACCTCTGGCGGGTCACTGGTCCCTGCACCAGGTGTGTTGAAGAGGTTCCTCGCCTTGTAAACCGGAGGCAGAGAACTTCGGTGTCTTCTCCTCATGACTTCGTCTGAACCGTTCTGATCCAACATGAACCGGAAAGAATCAGCCTGGATCCGTTGTGCCTGAGCATCCAGAGCAGCTCGCTCCGCCGTCATCCTCGCGTCCTCAGCCGCAAGATCTTTCTTGGCTTGGGCTATCTCATCTCGTAGTTTTGCAACTTCAGTGTTATGCTAAGCTTGATTTGCCGGATTATCCTCTGCTGTGGACAATGTTGTCAAAGTGTCCAATAAGTCAGACAAGACCTGAGCTGGCGGGCGCGCAGTGCCTCCTGCCCCGGCCGCCGTCGTCGTTGCTGACCCAAAAATAATTGCTGCTGTAGTCGTAGAATTCTGCCATGGCTGTGTACCGGCCATGAAAATCGCGACCCGGTTCGGTGGCTCATAGGGGTCGGGAATACTATCGCTATCGGAACAGCCCCTAAGCCTGCCGTCTTATAGTTGATACAATGAAGTAGTCTCACCTGTGGATGACTCACCATCAGAATAGATGGTCGTCTCACCGCCAGACATGGATCCTTCCTCAAATTCCGCCCCGTGGATGAATCCAACAAAGGCGTGCTTCAAGACAGGTTGCACCCAGGCGGGTCGTGCACACTGAGCCGTCTCGATGATGTCGGTGCAGATGTCCGGCTCTGGGCCCGGTTCGCCGATCTTGCCGATGAAGACGTGAATTCCGCCGAAGGGGACCCGGTACCCGTATTCGATTGAGCCGGCCTCGAGGCCCCAGCCTACGTCGTCGATGTAGAGCTTGCCGTGACGACTCTTGGTCATCCGGCCCACAGTGTATCCTTTGATCCCTTCAAAGTTGCCCTGTAAGAACTCAAAACCACCATGCGCTGGCCCCATGGTGGGCACCAACTGTCGTGGAATTGTAACGGCAGATGTCCTAGCAGAAGGACTTAGTCATCGAGCCATCGCAACAGGGTTAGCTTAAAGGGGTTAAACAGGACAAAGGACACAGAGAGTTTATACTGGTTCGGCCCCTTGCAGTGAAGGTAAAGGCCTAATCCAGTTTGAGGTGGTATTGCTTATGTCTCAATTACCAGGGAGTTAATACGGTTGACCTAGCTTTCGATCTCTTGTTTCTTGCCCTAACTCGCCGCCGGGTCGTCCCTTTATATACACAGGTCGACGCCCAGCGGCTTACGGAGTCCCGGCCGGCTCATAAACAACGTGTTCGGCTCGGTGACTAACTGTACATGCCTTATGATACAAGTCATAAATATACGGTGGTTTACACTTGTTTGGGCCTTAAGTCGCCTTTGGGCTTCAGGCCCTTGATGAGTCTGCGTAGTGAACTACCGTCTTAAGCATCTTCATGGGCTTTGTCTTGATGAACCGCCAGGGGCTTAACCTGACCCCTCCTAGGCGGGTTAAACCCAATAGTTATATCCCCAACAACATACTTTTATCCCCGTTGAAAACTTCAACCAGTTTGTCATCAATCACCAAAAAGGGGGAGATTGTAAGTGCATCTAGTGCCACCCCTAGTTGGTTTTGGAGTATTGATGACAAACTTGGTTGAGGGACTAATGTGTTTGTGAGAATTGTAGGATAACACAGGTAGCAGTCCCATATTGATTCGGTTAACCTACCAGAGATGACCCCTAAAAATGTGTGAAGACATTGAAGACAATGGTGGTCTGTGAAGATATTCACTGTGAAGATTATGACATGAGAAGACATTCACACGAAGACTATGGAGTGTGAAGACATAGTTGTTTTGTAGTTTCCGTTTCTTCTTTATTGAGTCATAGGAACCACCGTACTATTAAGTGGGGTCCAAGTGAACAAAGTTAGAGTGACTGATGTGATCCTCAACCAAATCCTATGTCTTCGAGTGAAGACAATGAGAGCAAATCTTATCCAGAGCTGGATGAGTCAGCTTTACTTGTAGCCCAAGTCAAGCTGTCACGTGTGTTTCAAATCTGACTGTTGGACACGTGTCCGTTCCTTAGTGACCCAGGGTCATTTCGAACAAATCAGGTCGGGTTGCCTCCTAGCTATAAATAGCCCACCCCCTACACCATAAATTGGTGGCTGCTTAGCGTAAGTGCACGGCTTTTATCGTTTGAGAGCAACCCACCTCTAAAGCATTTGAGCCCAACTGAAGTCTTTCTGTCCGCGTGATCTGAAGACTTGTTACACTTGAGGACTATGAATCCTCCAGCCGGTTAGGCGTCACGTTCTGAGCATCCAAGAGCCGTTGTGGATTGCCACTAAATGAAGTTTGTGAAGGTTTGGAAGCCTACCTTGAAGACTTACTAGAGTGATTGGGCGAGGACTGTGTGTTCTTAGCTCAAGGGGAATAAGGTGAAGACGCGGTCTTCTGAGTTAAATCTCAGCCTCCCTAACCAGACGTACAGTTGTCACATCAACTAGAACTGGTCTACCAAATCCTTGTCCTCACCAAGCAACTGGTTCTATCCTTCCCATCTCTTTACTTTACAGTTTGTCTTCGTGAAGTCATTGCCTACTTGCATGATCTGATTGTCTTCACTTTGTGAAGATTGCTGTTGTTTGGCTTCATACTATCTTCCATCCTGATCCATACTACCTAGTTGCTGATAGTCTTCGTACTTTCACTTCATTGCTTACTTGACTATGGCTTGTCTAGTGTAGTCTACCTTCCGCTGCATATCAATGGGTTCATTTCTACTATTTGTCTTCAAAGCCCGCGTGTTTTGAAGACTTTCATAAAAATCGCCTATTCACCCCCCTCTAGTCGATAACTAGCACTTTTACAAGCAGACATCACCTGCAGTGGCATACTCTTGGATCTGACGTCTTCTTCTTCCTCTCTTGGCGGCATACAGTCATAATCTTGGAAGGCGGCGCCACTGATACAGGCAAGGAGCTTGGGGAGACGACGGCGCTCCTGCTTGTGTTGGAGCTCCGATGACGAGGTCTGGGGAGGCAGCGGGCAGTGGGGGAGATCACGGATCCGTCGAAGGAGCTCCTGCGAGGCGAAGGCTGGTGGCGGAGATCATGGATCCGGCGAGGGGGAGGCGGGATGCGGGGATCACGGCACCATCAAAGGACCTCCGGTGAGGGGGGAGGCGGGAGGAGAGGATCACGGCCCGGGCGAAGGAGCCCCGACGAGGGAGGGAGTTAGGAGGCGGGGATCACGGCCCCGACATTGCTTTGTAAGCAAAGAAGGGGATGGCGGCGGTGGATCCGTCGGCGGCCTGTCATGGCGCCGCGGGCTCCCTCGCTCCGGCTGACGTTGTCGCTTGCTCGCCCATGACGGTTGCCTCCGGCGGAAGGAGGTGGGTTAGGTTCGGGCTGGGTCGGGGAGTTTCTACGGTGTAGGCGCGTCACGCCCTTATAGGGCTGAGGGGTAACAGAATATTATTTTGTTACTAGTAACAGAATAGTCCAGCCCTATATATATATATATATATATGTGTGTGTGTGTGTGTGTGTGTGTGTGTGTGTGCTTGGGACACATGCATGCAGTGGTTGTCTTCGGATAGTACTCTCCCTCACGTGGTTATCAGCGGCAAGCCTATATATTCGTGGGCCAGCGTGGACATCCATGATCACTTTGACTGACAAGGAGAGAGGTTACTGATGACCCACAAGTATAGGGGATCTATCATAGTCCTTTCCATAAGTAAGAGTGTCGAACCCAACGATGAGCAGAAGGAAATGACAACTGGTTTTCAGCAAGGTATTCTCTGCAAGCACTGAAATTATCGGTAACTGATAGTTTTGCGATAGGATAAATTGTAACGGGTAACAAGTAATAAAAGTAAACAAGGTGCAGTCAGGTGGCCCAATCCTTTTTGTAGCAAAGGACAAGCCTGCACAAACTCTTATATAAAGGGAAGCGCTCCCTAGGACAGGGGGGGGGGGGGGGGGGGGGGGGGGGGGGGGGGGGGGGGGGGGGGGGGGGGGGGGGGGGGGGGGGGGGGGGGGGGGGGGGGGGGGGGGGGGGGGGGGGGGGGGGGGGGGGGGGGGGGGGGGGGGGGGGGGGGGGGGGGGGGGGGGGGGGGGGGGGGGGGGGGGGGGGGGGGGGGGGGGGGGGGGGGGGGGGGGGGGGGGGGGGGGGGGGGGGGGGGGGGGGGGGGGGGGGGGGGGGGGGGGGGGGGGGGGGGGGGGGGGGGGGGGGGGGGGGGGGGGGGGGGGGGGGGGGGGGGGGGGGGGGGGGGGGGGGGGGGGGGGGGGGGGGGGGGGGGGGGGGGGGGGGGGGGGGGGGGGGGGGGGGGGGGGGGGGGGGGGGGGGGGGGGGGGGGGGGGGGGGGGGGGGGGGGGGGGGGGGGGGGGGGGGGGGGGGGGGGGGGGGGGGGGGGGGGGGGGGGGGGGGGGGGGGGGGGGGGGGGGGGGGGGGGGGGGGGGGGGGGGGGGGGGGGGGGGGGGGGGGGGGGGGGGGGGGGGGGGGGGGGGGGGGGGGGGGGGGGGGGGGGGGGGGGGGGGGGGGGGGGGGGGGGGGGGGGGGGGGGGGGGGGGGGGGGGGGGGGGGGGGGGGGGGGGGGGGGGGGGGGGGGGGGGGGGGGGGGGGGGGGGGGGGGGGGGGGGGGGGGGGGGGGGGGGGGGGGGGGGGGGGGGGGGGGGGGGGGGGGGGGGGGGGGGGGGGGGGGGGGGGGGGGGGGGGGGGGGGGGGGGGGGGGGGGGGGGGGGGGGGGGGGGGGGGGGGGGGGGGGGGGGGGGGGGGGGGGGGGGGGGGGGGGGGGGGGGGGGGGGGGGGGGGGGGGGGGGGGGGGGGGGGGGGGGGGGGGGGGGGGGGGGGGGGGGGGGGGGGGGGGGGGGGGGGGGGGGGGGGGGGGGGGGGGGGGGGGGGGGGGGGGGGGGGGGGGGGGGGGGGGGGGGGGGGGGGGGGGGGGGGGGGGGGGGGGGGGGGGGGGGGGGGGGGGGGGGGGGGGGGGGGGGGGGGGGGGGGGGGGGGGGGGGGGGGGGGGGGGGGGGGGGGGGGGGGGGGGGGGGGGGGGGGGGGGGGGGGGGGGGGGGGGGGGGGGGGGGGGGGGGGGGGGGGGGGGGGGGGGGGGGGGGGGGGGGGGGGGGGGGGGGGGGGGGGGGGGGGGGGGGGGGGGGGGGGGGGGGGGGGGGGGGGGGGGGGGGGGGGGGGGGGGGGGGGGGGGGGGGGGGGGGGGGGGGGGGGGGGGGGGGGGGGGGGGGGGGGGGGGGGGGGGGGGGGGGGGGGGGGGGGGGGGGGGGGGGGGGGGGGGGGGGGGGGGGGGGGGGGGGGGGGGGGGGGGGGGGGGGGGGGGGGGGGGGGGGGGGGGGGGGGGGGGGGGGGGGGGGGGGGGGGGGGGGGGGGGGGGGGGGGGGGGGGGGGGGGGGGGGGGGGGGGGGGGGGGGGGGGGGGGGGGGGGGGGGGGGGGGGGGGGGGGGGGGGGGGGGGGGGGGGGTCTTCACACTAATAAATCATGCATATTTAAAGAGCAATTTTTATTGCTTGCACTGATGACAACTTACTTGAAGGATCTTACTCAATCCATAGGTAGGTATGGTAGACTCTCATGGCAAAACTTGGTTTAGAGATGTTTGGAAGCACAAGTAGTATCTCTACTTGGTGCAAAGAATTTGGCTAGCATGAGGGGGAAAGGAAAGCTCAACATGTTGAACTATCCATGACAATATAACTTCTATTCGGATATAAGCAAACATAACCTATTATGTTGTCTTCCTTGTCCAACATCAACCTTTTAGCATGTCATATTTTAATGAGTGCTCACAATTACAAAAGATGTCCAAGATAGTATATTTATATGTGCGGCCTCTCTTTCTTTATTACTTCCTATTAATTGCAACAATGACCAAAAACTGAGTTTGTCAACTCTCAACAACTTTTATTCATCATACTCTTTAAATGTGAAGTCATTACTCTCCATAAGATCAATATATGATCTTTTTATTTCTTTCTTTTATTTAATTCCCTCAAGATCATAGCAAGAAAGCAAAGCCCTTTACTCAAAACTACTCTTTATTATATATATCATGGGCTCGATTACATAGAGGGATCATAAAGCAAAACTCAAAGACAGATCATACTAAAAACTTCATTCTACTAGATCAAGATATAACCAAAAGTATCAAACTCAGAAAAACGATAAAGATAAAGATGTGATGGTGATATGATACCGGGGCACTCCCCCAAGCTTGGCAGTTGCCAAGGGGAGTTCCCATAGCCATGTATTTAGATCTGTTTCTACAGAGGTGGTAATGTGATATTCTTTGCGATGATGCCCCTTAGGATATGATTCTCTTCCTCGACCTTATTAATTTGCTGCTTAAGATCCATTACTTCCTTGCGAAGTTTACCCGTGATGGCTAGAGCCCCATCCACCCATGGATGTTTCCTGGATGCGGGAGAGAAAGCAACACTCTTTTTCATATTTTCATAAGAGAGAAATCTAGAATTGTGAGGAATAACTGAATTTGGTATTGCTAAGCTCTGAAGTTCCTCCAGCATGAATCTAGTTTGAAGACGGGAGGTAACTGATACATCTCCAACGTATCTATAATTTTTGATTGTTTCATGCTATTATATTATCCTTCTAGGATGTTTTATATGCATTTATATGCTATTTTATATGATTTTTGGGACTAACCTATTAACCTAGAGCCCAGTTCCAGCTTCTGTTTTTTCCTTGTTTTTGAGTTTCGCAGAAAAGGAAAACCAAATGGAGTCCAATTGACCTGAAACTTCACGGAACTTATTTTTGGACCAGAAGAAGGCCATGGAGTAAAAGAGTTGGGCCAGAAGAGTCCCGGGCTGCCCACGAGGGTGGGGGGCGCGCCCACCCCCTGGGTGCGCCTCCCTACCTCGTGGACAGCCCGGAGACCCCCCTGACTTGTTCTTGATGCCAAAACCTCTTATATATACAGAAAAATCCAGAAAGAAACCTAGATCGAGAGCTCCGCCGCCGCAAGCCTCTGTAGCCACCGAAAACCAATCTAGACCCGTTCCGGCACCCTGCCGGAGGGGGGAATCCCTCTTCGGTGGCCATCTTCATCATCCCGGCGCTCTCCATGATGAGGATGGAGTAGTTCACCCTCGGGGCTGAGGGTATGTACCAGTAGCTATGTGTTTGATCTCTCTCTCTCTCGTGTTCTTGAGGTGGTACGATCTTGATGTATCGCGAGCGGGGGGGGGGGGGGGGGGGGGGGGGGGGGGGGGGGGGGGGGGGGGGGGGGGGGGGGGGGGGGGGGGGGGGGGGGGGGGGGGGGGGGGGGGGGGGGGGGGGGGGGGGGGGGGGGGGGGGGGGGGGGGGGGGGGGGGGGGGGGGGGGGGGGGGGGGGGGGGGGGGGGGGGGGGGGGGGGGGGGGGGGGGGGGGGGGGGGGGGGGGGGGGGGGGGGGGGGGGGGGGGGGGGGGGGGGGGGGGGGGGGGGGGGGGGGGGGGGGGGGGGGGGGGGGGGGGGGGGGGGGGGGGGGGGGGGGGGGGGGGGGGGGGGGGGGGGGGGGGGGGGGGGGGGGGGGGGGGGGGGGGGGGGGGGGGGGGGGGGGGGGGGGGGGGGGGGGGGGGGGGGGGGGGGGGGGGGGGGGGGGGGGGGGGGGGGGGGGGGGGGGGGGGGGGGGGGGGGGGGGGGGGGGGGGGGGGGGGGGGGGGGGGGGGGGGGGGGGGGGGGGGGGGGGGGGGGGGGGGGGGGGGGGGGGGGGGGGGGGGGGGGGGGGGGGGGGGGGGGGGGGGGGGGGGGGGGGGGGGGGGGGGGGGGGGGGGGGGGGGGGGGGGGGGGGGGGGGGGGGGGGGGGGGGGGGGGGGGGCGAACTAGTGCACCTATACAATTTACCATTGTATTGGGTGTGTTGGGGACACAAGAGACTCTTTGTTATTTGGTTGCAGGGTTGTTTGAGAGATACCATCTTCAACCTACGCCTCCCATGGATTGATAAACCTTAGGTCATCCACTTGAGGGAAATTTGATACTGTCCTACAAACCTCTGCACTTGGAGGCCCAACAACGTCTACAAGAAGAAGGTTGCGTTGTAGACATCAAGCAGTTTCTGGCGCCGTTGCCGGGGAGGTTAGTGCTTGAAGGTATATCTTTAGATCTTGCAATCGAATCTTTTCGTTTCTTGTTTTATCACTAGTTTAGTCTATAAAAGAAAACTACAAAAAAATGGAATTGAGGGTGCCTCATATGCTTCATCTTTTTAATGTCTTTCATGAAAATAAGGATTCCGATAATTGTGCCAAAGTGTTAGAAGAAGAATGCATTAGAATGTTTGGCACTAAATCTTTGAATGATGAGCATGATTGCAATGTTATTAGTATGAACTCTTTGAATATCCATAGTACTAATGATGATTTCACTAGTCATGATGAAAATGTCTCTTATAAGCATGTCAATTTTTGTGGAGTGCATAGAGTTTGCATGTACACACCAAATAGAGAAGATTGATTTTGCAAGAGGCATAAGTATTTAGAAACTAAATGGTTGCAAGAAAGGCTAGATGCTTGTGCTGAAAATTTAAAATTTCTTTGCCATCCTTGTGAACTTTGCAATGAACGTGATCATTTAAACTCCCAATGCAAATTGTTTCATGATCGAATCGTGTCCAAAAATTGTGATGACTTGATTTCCCTTGCACATCATAATGAACTTAGTTTGCTTTTGGGTTATGAAGAAATGAAATGTATAACTAAGGATATGCCAGAATTTGTCCTTGATAAAGTTCTTGATTTTGATCTAGAAGAAATATTTATGTATTGTGCAGTGAATTGCATTGAAAATCCTTATATTGCCAATTACATAAAGAAAAGAAAACAAATAGAAGATGAAGAGAATACTAATGAAAGGGAAGAGACTTCCCAATATCCTCCTATTATTTCTTATGATGAATCAGGTAACGAGAAGGAGCCTTCTGTTCAACCAATCTCATTAATAAGGAGCTCCAAAAAGAGGATTAAACCTACACATAATGTGAAGAAGAAAAAGAAAAGACGGAGAAGCAAAGGTGAAAAGGTATCCCTCCCAAGTGATGTTGCTCCTATTACTCATTATGATGATGATAATTGCTATACTATTGGTGCTATCCATACTATTAATGATGAGAGTGATTATGCTTATGATATGAAGAGTCCCAAGCTTGGGGATGCTATGTTTGATGAGAATGACATGTTTGAGAATATATTTGCTGTAATTAATGTTTGTCCCAAGCTTGGGGATGCTATGTTTAATGAAGATGATATTTTTAGCCTCCCAAGTTTTGATATGCAAATTTGTTATGATGATAGCATGCCTCCTAATTATGATGATTATAATTATGAAAGTGGATTTGGAGAGGTCATGACTTTATTTAGTGATAATTCCACTATCTTGGAAGAGGTTTCAATTGATTATGATGAGAACAAAGTTGCTACTTATGATGATTATTGTGATGACACTTATGCTATAAAAAGTAGTCATGATTATATTTATAAAACTTGTCATGATTATGATTACCCTTTTTCTGAACATTACTCTTTTAATGTGGAAACAATTTATAGTATTCGAGTCTCTTATGATACTCCCACTATTCCGATTGAGAAGAATTTTGCTTATGTAGAGAGTAGTAAATTTTCTATGCTTGTAGATCATGAAAAGAATGCTTTAGGTGCTGGTTATATTGTTGAATTCATTCATGATGATACTGAAAATTATTATGAGGGAGGAACATATGCTTGTAGGAATTGCAATAATATCAAGTTTCCTCTCTATGTGCTTAAAGTTTTGAAGTTATGTTTGTTTTGCCTTCCTATGCTAGTTGATTATTGTTCCCATAAGTTGTTTGCTCACAAAACCCCTATGCATAGGAAGTGGGTTAGAGTTAAATGTGCTAGTCATATTCTTCATGATGCTCTCTTTATGTTTCAATTCTTATCTTTTATGTGAGCATCATTGAAATCATCATGCCTAGCTAGGGGCGTTAAACGTTAGCGCTTGTTGGGAGGCAACCCAATCTTATTTTTGTTCCTTGCTTTTTTTCTCCTGTTTAGTAATAAATAATATATCTATCCTCTGGTTAGATGTGGTTTTATGTTTTAATTAGTGTTTGTGCCAAGTAGAACCTTTGGGAAGACTTGGGTGAAGTCTTTATGATCTTGCTGTAAAAAACAGAAACTTTAGCGCTCACGAGATTAGCTGACATTTTTTACTGGAGAATTCTTTTAGGTTGATTATTTTTGCAGATGATTAATAGACAAATTCCGCAGGTCCAAAATTTTATTTCAGAATTTTTGGAGTTCATAAGTATACTTTTGATACAGATTACTACAGACTGTTCTGTTTTTGACAGATTCTGTTTTCATTGTGTTGTTTGCTTATTTTGATTAATCTATGAGTAGTATCGGAGGTTATGAACCATAGAGAAGTTGGAATACAGTAGATGTTACACCAATATGAATTTAGAATGAGTTCACAACAGTACCTAAGTGGTGATTTATTTTCTTATACTAACGGAGCTTACGAGTTTTCTGTTGAGTTTTGTGTTGTGAAGTTTTCAAGTTTTGGGTAAAGATTTGATGGACTATGGAATAAGGAGTGGCAAGAGCCTAAGATTGGGGATGCCCAAGGCACCCCAAGGTAATATTCAAGGACAACCAAGAGCCTAAGCTTGGGGATGCCCTGGATGGCATCCCCTCTTTCGTCTTCGTTCATCGGTAACTTTACTTGGAGCTATATTTTTATTCACCACATGATATGTGTTTTGCTTGGAGCGTATTTTTATTTTCTTTTGTTTTGCTTGCTGTTTGAATAAAATACCAAGATATGAAATTCTTAAATATTAGAGAGTCTTCGGGGGGGGGGGGGGGGGGGGGGGGGGGGGGGGGGGGGGGGGGGGGGGGGGGGGGGGGGGGGGGGGGGGGGGGGGGGGGGGGGGGGGGGGGGGGGGGGGGGGGGGGGGGGGGGGGGGGGGGGGGGGGGGGGGGGGGGGGGGGGGGGGGGGGGGGGGGGGGGGGGGGGGGGGGGGGGGGGGGGGGGGGGGGGGGGGGGGGGGGGGGGGGGGGGGGGGGGGGGGGGGGGGGGGGGGGGGGGGGGGGGGGGGGGGGGGGGGGGGGGGGGGGGGGGGGGGGGGGGGGGGGGGGGGGGGGGGGGGGGGGGGGGGGGGGGGGGGGGGGGGGGGGGGGGGGGGGGGGGGGGGGGGGGGGGGGGGGGGGGGGGGGGGGGGGGGGGGGGGGGGGGGGGGGGGGGGGGGGGGGGGGGGGGGGGGGGGGGGGGGGGGGGGGGGGGGGGGGGGGGGGGGGGGGGGGGGGGGGGGGGGGGGGGGGGGGGGGGGGGGGGGGGGGGGGGGGGGGGGGGGGGGGGGGGGGGGGGGGGGGGGGGGGGGGGGGGGGGGGGGGGGGGGGGGGGGGGGGGGGGGGGGGGGGGGGGGGGGGGGGGGGGGGGGGGGGGGGGGGGGGGGGGGGGGGGGGGGGGGGGGGGGGGGGGGGGGGGGGGGGGGGGGGGGGGGGGGGGGGGGGGGGGGGGGGGGGGGGGGGGGGGGGGGGGGGGGGGGGGGGGGGGGGGGGGGGGGGGGGGGGGGGGGGGGGGGGGGGGGGGGGGGGGGGGGGGGGGGGGGGGGGGGGGGGGGGGGGGGGGGGGGGGGGGGGGGGGGGGGGGGGGGGGGGGGGGGGGGGGGGGGGGGGGGGGGGGGGGGGGGGGGGGGGGGGGGGGGGGGGGGGGGGGGGGGGGGGGGGGGGGGGGGGGGGGGGGGGGGGGGGGGGGGGGGGGGGGGGGGGGGGGGGGGGGGGGGGGGGGGGGGGGGGGGGGGGGGGGGGGGGGGGGGGGGGGGGGGGTGACAATGAAAGCATACCTCTCAAAATTATGTTCATCTCTGTTTTAAAAGCTTTGAGCTCTGGCACCTCTGCAAATCCCTGCTTCCCTCTGTGAAGGGCCTATCTTTTACCTTTATTTTGTTGAGTCAATTTCTTATTCAAACCTATCCTTTAGTTGGCAAGCATCATGTGGTGGGGAAAGATCTAAGCATATATGGCCATTCAAATATATTTGATCATGAATTATTATTGTTGACAATTATCTATATGATAAATAAGTTGGGAGGCGAAACACTAAGACCCTATCTTTCTCTGTGTTTGATGGATGCTATTTGTTCTAAAATATGCTTTGAGTGGTAGCAATCATGGAAGACTATATGATAGTTGAGTATGTGGGATTTGCTAAATCAAAGCTCTTACATAGACCCTTCCTGAAAATATGATGAATTGCAATTGTTTGATGACTAAGAACCAAGTTTGTTAGTTTTCAAGAAAGTTTATGATCTATGCTTTAACATGTGAATAGCTTGCTACTTGATCATGAGAAGTTTTATGATATGAGCTACTGTTATGATTTATAATGATGCTAGAAAAAGTGATTGAAATTCTCATTGATCAAACTTATGCATTTGCTAGCATTCCACATAAAAATTATGTTTTTATCATTTACCTACTCGAGGACAAGCAGGAATTAAGCTTGGGGATGCTTGATACGTCTCCAACGTATCCATAATTTTTGATTGTTCCATGCTATTATATTATCTATCTTGGATGTTTTATATGCATTTATATGCTATTTTATATGATTTTTGGGACTAACCTATTAACCTAGAGCCCAGTGCCAGTTTCTGTTTTTTCCTTGTTTTTGAGCTTCGCAGAAAAGGAATATCAAACGGAGTCCAATTGACCTAAAAATCCACGGAGAATATTTTTAGAAAATATAAAAAATACTGGAACAAAAAGATTTCGGAGAAGAGTCCCGAGGCCACCACAAGGGTGGAGGGCGCCCCCCTAGGGCGCGCCCCCCGTCCTTGTTGCCGCCTCGTGGCCCCCCTGACTTGTCCCCGACGCCAACACCTCCTATAAATCCCAAAACCTCCAGAACATAACCTAGATCGGGAGTTCCGCCGCCGCAAGCCTCTGTAGCCACGAAAAACCAATTGGGACCCTGTTTTGGCACCCTGCCGGAGGTGAAAATCATCACCGGTGGCCATCTTCATCATCCCGGCGCTCTTCATGACGAGGAGGGAGTAGTTCACCCTCAGGGCTGAGGGTATGTACCAGTAGCTATGTGTTTGATCTCTCTCTCTCTCTCTCGTGTTCTTGATTTGGCACGATCTTGATGTACCGCGAGCTTTGCTACTATAGTTGAATCATATGGTGTTTCTTCCCCTCTACCTTCTTGTAATGAATTGAGTTTTACCTTTGAGGTTTCACTATTATCGGATTGAATACTATTAGGGGGGGGGGGGGGGGGGGGGGGGGGGGGGGGGGGGGGGGGGGGGGGGGGGGGGGGGGGGGGGGGGGGGGGGGGGGGGGGGGGGGGGGGGGGGGGGGGGGGGGGGGGGGGGGGGGGGGGGGGGGGGGGGGGGGGGGGGGGGGGGGGGGGGGGGGGGGGGGGGGGGGGGGGGGGGGGGGGGGGGGGGGGGGGGGGGGGGGGGGGGGGGGGGGGGGGGGGGGGGGGGGGGGGGGGGGGGGGGGGGGGGGGGGGGGGGGGGGGGGGGGGGGGGGGGGGGGGGGGGGGGGGGGGGGGGGGGGGGGGGGGGGGGGGGGGGGGGGGGGGGGGGGGGGGGGGGGGGGGGGGGGGGGGGGGGGGGGGGGGGGGGGGGGGGGGGGGGGGGGGGGGGGGGGGGGGGGGGGGGGGGGGGGGGGGGGGGGGGGGGGGGGGGGGGGGGGGGGGGGGGGGGGGGGGGGGGGGGGGGGGGGGGGGGGGGGGGGGGGGGGGGGGGGGGGGGGGGGGGGGGGGGGGGGGGGGGGGGGGGGGGGGGGGGGGGGGGGGGGGGGGGGGGGGGGGGGGGGGGGGGGGGGGGGGGGGGGGGGGGGGGGGGGGGGGGGGGGGGGGGGGGGGGGGGGGGGGGGGGGGGGGGGGGGGGGGGGGGGGGGGGGGGGGGGGGGGGGGGGGGGGGGGGGGGGGGGGGGGGGGGGGGGGGGGGGGGGGGGGGGGGGGGGGGGGGGGGGGGGGGGGGGGGGGGGGGGGGGGGGGGGGGGGGGGGGGGGGGGGGGGGGGGGGGGGGGGGGGGGGGGGGGGGGGGGGGGGGGGGGGGGGGGGGGGGGGGGGGGGGGGGGGGGGGGGGGGGGGGGGGGGGGGGGGGGGGGGGGGGGGGGGGGGGGGGGGGGGGGGGGGGGGGGGGGGGGGGGGGGGGGGGGGGGGGGGGGGGGGGGGGGGGGGGGGGGGGGGGGGGGGGGGGGGGGGGGGGGGGGGGGGGGGGGGGGGGGGGGGGGGGGGGGGGGGGGGGGGGGGGGGGGGGGGGGGGGGGGGGGGGGGGGGGGGGGGGGGGGGGGGGGGGGGGGGGGGGGGGGGGGGGGGGGGGGGGGGGGGGGGGGGGGGGGGGGGGGGGGGGGGGGGGGGGGGGGGGGGGGGGGGGGGGGGGGGGGGGGGGGGGGGGGGGGGGGGGGGGGGGGGGGGGGGGGGGGGGGGGGGGGGGGGGGGGGGGGGGGGGGGGGGGGGGGGGGGGGGGGGGGGGGGGGGGGGGGGGGGGGGGGGGGGGGGGGGGGGGGGGGGGGGGGGGGGGGGGGGGGGGGGGGGGGGGGGGGGGGGGGGGGGGGGGGGGGGGGGGGGGGGGGGGGGGGGGGGGGGGGGGGGGGGGGGGGGGGGGGGGGGGGGGGGGGGGGGGGGGGGGGGGGGGGGGGGGGGGGGGGGGGGGGGGGGGGGGGGGGGGGGGGGGGGGGGGGGGGGGGGGGGGGGGGGGGGGGGGGGGGGGGGGGGGGGGGGGGGGGGGGGGGGGGGGGGGGGGGGGGGGGGGGGGGGGGGGGGGGGGGGGGGGGGGGGGGGGGGGGGGGGGGGGGGGGGGGGGGGGGGGGGGGGGGGGGGGGGGGGGGGGGGGGGGGGGGGGGGGGGGGGGGGGGGGGGGGGGGGGGGGGGGGGGGGGGGGGGGGGGGGGGGGGGGGGGGGGGGGGGGGGGGGGGGGGGGGGGGGGGGGGGGGGGGGGGGGGGGGGGGGGGGGGGGGGGGGGGGGGGGGGGGGGGGGGGGGGGGGGGGGGGGGGGGGGGGGGGGGGGGGGGGGGGGGGGGGGGGGGGGGGGGGGGGGGGGGGGGGGGGGGGGGGGGGGGGGGGGGGGGGGGGGGGGGGGGGGGGGGGGGGGGGGGGGGGGGGGGGGGGGGGGGGGGGGGGGGGGGGGGGGGGGGGGGGGGGGGGGGGGGGGGGGGGGGGGGGGGGGGGGGGGGGGGGGGGGGGGGGGGGGGGGGGGGGGGGGGGGGGGGGGGGGGGGGGGGGGGGGGGGGGGGGGGGGGGGGGGGGGGGGGGGGGGGGGGGGGGGGGGGGGGGGGGGGGGGGGGGGGGGGGGGGGGGGGGGGGGGGGGGGGGGGGGGGGGGGGGGGGGGGGGGGGGGGGGGGGGGGGGGGGGGGGGGGGGGGGGGGGGGGGGGGGGGGGGGGGGGGGGGGGGGGGGGGGGGGGGGGGGGGGGGGGGGGGGGGGGGGGGGGGGGGGGGGGGGGGGGGGGGGGGGGGGGGGGGGGGGGGGGG
The DNA here is from genome assembly GCA_036873465.1 of Thinopyrum obtusiflorum. NCBI lineage: Eukaryota > Viridiplantae > Streptophyta > Magnoliopsida > Poales > Poaceae > Thinopyrum > Thinopyrum obtusiflorum. Next base: position 26,873 of record JAAAWM010011437.1, on the reverse strand, counting down.
GGGGGGGGGGGGGGGGGGGGGGGGGGGGGGGGGGGGGGGGGGGGGGGGGGGGGGGGGGGGGGGGGGGGGGGGGGGGGGGGGGGGGGGGGGGGGGGGGGGGGGGGGGGGGGGGGGGGGGGGGGGGGGGGGGGGGGGGGGGGGGGGGGGGGGGGGGGGGGGGGGGGGGGGGGGGGGGGGGGGGGGGGGGGGGGGGGGGGGGGGGGGGGGGGGGGGGGGGGGGGGGGGGGGGGGGGGGGGGGGGGGGGGGGGGGGGGGGGGGGGGGGGGGGGGGGGGGGGGGGGGGGGGGGGGGGGGGGGGGGGGGGGGGGGGGGGGGGGGGGGGGGGGGGGGGGGGGGGGGGGGGGGGGGGGGGGGGGGGGGGGGGGGGGGGGGGGGGGGGGGGGGGGGGGGGGGGGGGGGGGGGGGGGGGGGGGGGGGGGGGGGGGGGGGGGGGGGGGGGGGGGGGGGGGGGGGGGGGGGGGGGGGGGGGGGGGGGGGGGGGGGGGGGGGGGGGGGGGGGGGGGGGGGGGGGGGGGGGGGGGGGGGGGGGGGGGGGGGGGGGGGGGGGGGGGGGGGGGGGGGGGGGGGGGGGGGGGGGGGGGGGGGGGGGGGGGGGGGGGGGGGGGGGGGGGGGGGGGGGGGGGGGGGGGGGGGGGGGGGGGGGGGGGGGGGGGGGGGGGGGGGGGGGGGGGGGGGGGGGGGGGGGGGGGGGGGGGGGGGGGGGGGGGGGGGGGGGGGGGGGGGGGGGGGGGGGGGGGGGGGGGGGGGGGGGGGGGGGTGCGAAGATCTGAATTGTTCTAATACTTATGTAACTCCAAAAATTCTGAAAAATTAGGATAACAGATACAATTTGTATATCAATCCTGTGTAAAAATTCAGGATTTTTCCACGCTCCAGTGAATTTAAACAATTCTGTGACTGGACGCAAAAGTTTCAGTTTTTCAGCAAGATCAAATCAACTATCACCGTAAGCCATCCCAAAGGTCTTACTTGGCACAAACACTAATTAAAACACAAAACCACATCTAACCAGAGGCTAGATGAATTATTTATTGCAAAACAGAACCAAAAAGCAAAGAACAAAAATAAAATTGGGTTGCCTCCCAACAAGCGCTATTGTTTAACGCCCTTAGCTAGGCATAAAAACACAAATAGATCTAGGTATTGTCATCTTTGGTATGCAATCCATACGTAGCACACTTATAATCCTTAGGAGGTTCTTTGGTTTTATCAATGATCAAACTCCTAGGCAAGAAATCAAGATATTCACTCGTGGCAATTGGTTCCTTAATAATATCGAAAAAATTGGGGCGAACACTTATTGTTTTAAGATCTTCATTTCCTTTACTAGAAGGTTCACCCTTATTCTTAGGAACGTAAATAAACTTGGCAATCTTAGTAGGAGGAAGATTTTGAGTAGTTTTAACGGAGGAAAAAGCGGAACCCAAGTTGGTAATAATATCTTCTAGTTTGCCAATTCTAGTAGAATCTTGATCTATCTTTTCATTAACTATGGGTTCCTTTTCCCTAAGATTCTTTAAAGTAACTCCTACCTTAGATCCATATTGGGTAATCTGAGTATGAATCTTTTATCCAAAGTTTCAATCAACTCTACGGTAGCAATTTTATTCTCAATAATATCAAGCCTTTGCATCACATGTTCCAAGGTTAAAACAGTTCCATTGATCAAAAGAGGTGGTGGGCCTAGCAAATCTATCATAGCGTTGTAAGAATCAAAAGTATGGCTCCCCAAGAAATTCCCCCCCCCCCAGTAATGGTATCTAGAACATATCTATTCCAAGGAGTAATGCCCACATAAAAAATTGCGAAGAAGAACGGCAGTGGATTGCTTTCGAGTAGATCTATTCTGAGCATTGCAAATTCTATACCAAGCATCTTTTAAATTTTCTTCCTCCCTTTGTTTAAAATTGAGAACTTCATTATCGGGAGTGCTAATAATGATGGGAGGACTAGCCATGAAAGCAAGGCAAATGATCTAACGCACGAGCACACAACAAGCAAATGAAGAAGACGAACGGAAGAGGGGCGAAGAAAAGGCAAATTTTTCAAAAATTGTTTTAGAAGTGGGGGAGAGGAAAATGCGAAGCGAATGGCGAATAATGTAATGCAAGAGATGAGAGTTTATGATGGGTACTTGGTATGTCTTGACTTGGCGTAGATCTCCCTGGCAACGGCGCCAGAAATTCTTCCTGCTACTTGTTGAGCTTGCGTTCGTTTTTCCCTTGAAGAGGAAAGGGTGATGCAGCAAAGTAGAGATAAGTATTTCCCTTAGTTTGAGAACCAAGGTATCAATCCAGTAGGAGATAACGCATAAATCACCGAATACCTGCACAAACAATCAAACAACTTGCACCCAACGCGATAAAGGGGTTGTCAATCCCTTCACGGTTAATTGCAAAGGTGAGATCTGATAGAGATAGATAAACGATAAAGTAAATATTTTTGGTATTTTTGGTTTATAGATCGAAAAGTAAAAGATTACAAGATAGTAGATCGGAAACTTATATGATGGAAAATAGACCCGGGGCCATAGGTTTCACTAGACGCTTCTCTCAAGATAGCAAATAATATGGTGGGTGAACAAATTACTACCGAGCAATTGATAGAAAAGCGCAAAGTTATGACGATATCTAAGGCAATGATCATGAATATAGGCATCACATCCGTGCCAAGTAGACCGAAACGATTCTGCATCTACTACTATTACTCCACACATCGACCGCTATCCAGCATGCATCTAGAGTATTAAGTTCATAAAGAACGGAGTAACGCATTAAGTAAGATGACATGATGTAGAGGAATTAACTCAAGCAATATGATGAAAACCCCATCTTTTTATCCTCGATGGCAACAATACAATACGTGCCTTGCTGCCCCTACTGTCACTGGGAAAGGACACCGCAAGATTGAACCCAAAGCTAAGCACTTCTCCCATTGCAAGAAAAACCAATCTATTTGGCCAAACCAAACCGATAGTTCGAAGAGAATTACAAAGATATCAAATCATGCATAAAAGAATTCAGAGAAGATTCAAATAATATTCATAGATAAGCTGATCATAAATCCACAATTCATCGGATCTCGGCAAACACACCACAAAAAAGTATTACATCGAATAGATCTCCAAGAACATCGAGGAGAACATGGTATTGAGAATCAAAAAGAGAGAAGAAGCCATCTAGCTACTAGCTATGGACCCGTAGGTCTGTGGTAAACTACTCACGCTTCGTCGAAAGGGCAATAGAGTTGATGTAAAAGCCCTCCGTGATCTAATCCCCCTCCGGCAGGGTGCCGGAAAAGGTCCCTAGATGGGATCTCACGGGTACAGAAGGTTGCGGTGGTGGAAAAGTGTTTTCGTGGATGCCTCTGGTGGTTTGGGGATATTTGAAAATATATAGGCAAAAGAATTAGGTCAGGAGGGTCACGGGGAGCCCACAAGGGTGGGGGGCACGCCCTCCGTCCTTGTGGCCACCTCGTGGCTCCTCCGACTTCATCTCCAAGTCTCCTGGTTGTCTTCTGGTCCAAGAAAAATCATCGCGAAGGTTTCATTCCATTTGGACTCTGTTTGGTATTCCTTTTCTGCGAAACTCAAAAACAAGTAAAAAATAGGAACTGGCACTGGGCTCTAGGTTAATAGGTTAGTCCCAAAAATAATATAAAATAGCATATTAATGCATATAAAACATCCAAAACAGATAATATAATAGCATGGAACAATCAAAAATTATAGATACGTTGGAGACGTATCACTGATGTCTACTACGCAACCTTCTTCTTGTAGACTCGTGTTGGGCCTCCAAGCGCAGAGTTTTGTAGGACAGTAGCAAATTTCCCTCAACTGGATGACCTAAGGTTTATCAATCCGTGGGAGGCGTAGGATGAAGATGGTCTCTCTCAAACAACCCTGCAACCAAATAACAAAGAGTCTCTTGTGTCCCCAACACACCCAATACAATGGTAAATTGTATAGGTGCACTAGTTCGGCGAAGAGATGGTGATACAAGTGTAATATGGATGGTAGATATAGATTTTTGTAATCTGAAAATATAAAAACAGCAAGGTAACTAGTAACAAAAGTGAGCAAAAATGGTATTGCAATGCTTAGAAACAAGGCCTAGGGTTCATACTTTCACTAGTGCAAGTTCTCTCAACAATGATAACATAATTAGATCATATGGCAATCCCTCAACGTGCGACAAAGGTCACTCCAAAGTTCCTATCGTGGAGAACATAAGATGAAATTGCTTGTAGGGTACGAAACCACCTCAAAGTTATTCTTTCCGATCAATCCATTGGGCTATTCCTATAAGTGTCACAAACAGCCCTAGAGTTCGTAGTAAAATAACACGGGGGGGGGGGGGGGGGGGGGGGGGGGGGGGGGGGGGGGGGGGGGGGGGGGGGGGGGGGGGGGGGGGGGGGGGGGGGGGGGGGGGGGGGGGGGGGGGGGGGGGGGGGGGGGGGGGGGGGGGGGGGGGGGGGGGGGGGGGGGGGGGGGGGGGGGGGGGGGGGGGGGGGGGGGGGGGGGGGGGGGGGGGGGGGGGGGGGGGGGGGGGGGGGGGGGGGGGGGGGGGGGGGGGGGGGGGGGGGGGGGGGGGGGGGGGGGGGGGGGGGGGGGGGGGGGGGGGGGGGGGGGGGGGGGGGGGGGGGGGGGGGGGGGGGGGGGGGGGGGGGGGGGGGGGGGGGGGGGGGGGGGGGGGGGGGGGGGGGGGGGGGGGGGGGGGGGGGGGGGGGGGGGGGGGGGGGGGGGGGGGGGGGGGGGGGGGGGGGGGGGGGGGGGGGGGGGGGGGGGGGGGGGGGGGGGGGGGGGGGGGGGGGGGGGGGGGGGGGGGGGGGGGGGGGGGGGGGGGGGGGGGGGGGGGGGGGGGGGGGGGGGGGGGGGGGGGGGGGGGGGGGGGGGGGGGGGGGGGGGGGGGGGGGGGGGGGGGGGGGGGGGGGGGGGGGGGGGGGGGGGGGGGGGGGGGGGGGGGGGGGGGGGGGGGGGGGGGGGGGGGGGGGGGGGGGGGGGGGGGGGGGGGGGGGGGGGGGGGGGGGGGGGGGGGGGGGGGGGGGGGGGGGGGGGGGGGGGGGGGGGGGGGGGGGGGGGGGGGGGGGGGGGGGGGGGGGGGGGGGGGGGGGGGGGGGGGGGGGGGGGGGGGGGGGGGGGGGGGGGGGGGGGGGGGGGGGGGGGGGGGGGGGGGGGGGGGGGGGGGGGGGGGGGGGGGGGGGGGGGGGGGGGGGGGGGGGGGGGGGGGGGGGGGGGGGGGGGGGGGGGGGGGGGGGGGGGGGGGGGGGGGGGGGGGGGGGGGGGGGGGGGGGGGGGGGGGGGGGGGGGGGGGGGGGGGGGGGGGGGGGGGGGGGGGGGGGGGGGGGGGGGGGGGGGGGGGGGGGGGGGGGGGGGGGGGGGGGGGGGGGGGGGGGGGGGGGGGGGGGGGGGGGGGGGGGGGGGGGGGGGGGGGGGGGGGGGGGGGGGGGGGGGGGGGGGGGGGGGGGGGGGGGGGGGGGGGGGGGGGGGGGGGGGGGGGGGGGGGGGGGGGGGGGGGGGGGGGGGGGGGGGGGGGGGGGGGGGGGGGGGGGGGGGGGGGGGGGGGGGGGGGGGGGGGGGGGGGGGGGGGGGGGGGGGGGGGGGGGGGGGGGGGGGGGGGGGGGGGGGGGGGGGGGGGGGGGGGGGGGGGGGGGGGGGGGGGGGGGGGGGGGGGGGGGGGGGGGGGGGGGGGGGGGGGGGGGGGGGGGGGGGGGGGGGGGGGGGGGGGGGGGGGGGGGGGGGGGGGGGGGGGGGGGGGGGGGGGGGGGGGGGGGGGGGGGGGGGGGGGGGGGGGGGGGGGGGGGGGGGGGGGGGGGGGGGGGGGGGGGGGGGGGGGGGGGGGGGGGGGGGGGGGGGGGGGGGGGGGGGGGGGGGGGGGGGGGGGGGGGGGGGGGGGGGGGGGGGGGGGGGGGGGGGGGGGGGGGGGGGGGGGGGGGGGGGGGGGGGGGGGGGGGGGGGGGGGGGGGGGGGGGGGGGGGGGGGGGGGGGGGGGGGGGGGGGGGGGGGGGGGGGGGGGGGGGGGGGGGGGGGGGGGGGGGGGGGGGGGGGGGGGGGGGGGCAAATTTACTTGGAACGGCAGGTAAATACCGCATATAGGTAGATATGGTGGACACTCATGGAAGAAACTTGGTTCAAGGATTTTGGATGCACAAGCAGTATTCCTGCTTAGTACAGAAATTTTGGCTAGCAAAAGATTCTAAATAGCAAGCACCACATGTTGGAGGATCCATAACAATATAACTTCTATACAAATATACTCAAGCATAACTCATTACGTTGTCTTCCTTGTCCAACTTCAACTAATTTGCTCAAGTTTGAAAATAATTAATGGGGCTCACAATCATAGAAGATGTCCAAGATAGTATATTTATATGTGAAATCTCTCTTCCTTCAATATTCTTTCATGAATTGTTCAAGTGACCAATACTGTGTTTGCTAACTTTCAATAAATTTACCACCTCTACTTCTTATATGTGAAGTCATTACTCCCCATGGTATAAGCATATGAAACATATATAATTTCAGATTTATGATATTCAATTCATTCAACCATTTACTCATAGGATATAAGTGAAGCATGTGAGTAAATGACAAACTACTCCAAAAAGATATAAGTGAAGATCAATGAGTAGTCAAATAATTAAGTAGCTATGTGAAGACTCTCTCATAAAGAAAATTTAGATCTTAAGTACTTTATTCAAACAGCAAGCAAAACAAAATAAAATGACATTCTAAAAATAGCACACGTCGTGTGAAGGAGCAAAAACTTAGGCTCAACCGATACTAACCGATAATTCTTGATGAAGAAAGGTGGGATGCCTACCGGGGCATCCCCAAGCTCAGATGCTTGAGACTTCTTGAAATATTAATTAGGGATGCCTTGGGCAACCCCAAGCTTGAGCTTTTGTGTCTCCTTAATTACTTTTACATGATGGTTTCTCTAAATCTTAAAAACTTCATCCACACAAAACTCAACAAGAATTTGTGAGAAAAGTTAGTATAAATCAAATGCAAAACCTTATCATTCTCTACTGTAGCAAATCACTAAAATTATTATTCAACATTGCATACTAAATGCCTCTGCATATTTAATACTCCTATCCTCAAATAGAATCATTAAACAAGCAAACATATGCAAACATAACAGCAATCTGTCTAAACAGGACAGTCTGTAAAAAGTGCAATTGTACTCATACTTCTCTAACTCCAAAAATTCTGAAAAATTACCACACTGTAGAAAATTTGTTGTTACTTATTGTGTAAAAATTTCAAGATTTACCACGTTCTGACTTTCCAGAAGAATTCAGAAAATGATAGAAAACTTTCTGTTTTCAAAACAGCAACATATAGACATGCAAAAAAAGCATGGTAAAGGCTATACTTGACACTTTTATTGAACTAAAAGATACAAAACATTACTCTAAATAACAGAAAGCAAATCCTAGTAAAATAAAATGATGCTCCAAGCAAAACTCATATCATGTGACGAATAAAAATATAGCTCCAAGTAAGGTTACCGATAACGTTGGAGACAAAAGAGGGGATGTCATCCGGGGCATCCCCAAGCTTAGTTGCTTGGATCTTCCTTGAATATTACCTTGGGGTGCCTTGGGCATCCCCAATCTTAGGGTGTTGTCACTCCTTATTCTCCTCATATCGATATCTCACCCAAAACTTGAAAACTTCAATCACACAACACTACTAGGGAAAAGCTTATAGGCAGACGCTTACTAGTAGCGCGGGTTTATACCCCTCGCTACTGCTACTTAGTAGTAGCACGGGTTTATACCCCCCGCTACTACTAAGTTGATAGTAGTAGCGCGGGTTTATAACCCTCGCTGCTACTAAGTGGTCTCTACCGTGCCCCCCCGGGACATGCCATAGTAGTAGCGAGGGGTATAAACCCGCGCTACTACTAAGTTGATAGTAGTAGCGCGGGTTTATACCCCTCGCTACTACTAAGTACAAGGTAGGTGAAGTCTCCATATCCTCGTATCCTCGGCCGAATCCCTCCTCTCTCCCTCACTCTCCCCCCTCTCTCCATAGGCTCTCCCATGGTGCTCCTGCCCAAGCACACCTCCTCCTCCATGGCGCCCAACGAGTTCACCTCCTCGCGTCGTTGGCGTCCAGGAGCTCGCCCGTCTTCCGCCTCGCCTCCATGCCACCACGATGGAGCACCTCACCGCCGGCGACCAACCCCGCTGCTACCTCCATCTCCTTCCTCTCTCCCTCATTTTTCTTTTCTCTCTCTTCCTTTGGCTTGAATCACCCTCCCATGTCCTTGCCCGTGCAGGTCGTTGCCATGGACGACCAGGAGCTCGCTACCTTGGCTGTGAAGAGGAGCCCCACGCCGCCGCCTTGCTCGGCCATGGATCCAGGCCCTCTGCAGCAATCGCCGCTGGATTTGGTCTGCCGCTTCCCTTCCGACCTCCGGCGACCCCTGCCGGTGCTAGATCGAACCATTGCTGCCATTGACAGCACGCACGGGATCGAGAATTTTTTTATTTTTGGAATTAATAGTAGTAGCGCGGGTAGCACCCACGCTACTACTAACAGACGTAGTAGTAGCGTGGGTGCACCCACGCTACTACTACAAGTTAGCTGTAGCGCCGTAGTAGTAGCGCGGGCACCCGCGCTACTACTAGTTGTTTAACCCGCGCTACCACTAGGCTTTTCCCTAGTAGTGCAAAACTCAACAGAAAACTCCTAAGCTCCGTTAGTATAATAAAACAAATCATTCACTTGGTACTATCGAGACAAGATTCATAATTTTTCTCACATGATGCCTACTGTACCCTATCATTTCTACAATTTATATTAAGCAATATAAGCCATAGAAACTAGAAAACAAGCAAACTATGCATCGAAAACAGAATCTGTCAAAAACAGAACAGTCTGTAAAGATCTGAATTAAGATCATACTTATGTTACTCCAAAAATTCTGAAAAATTAGGACAATGTAGAAAATTTGTATTTCAATCCTCTGTAAAAAAAATCAGAGTTTTTCCATGTTCCAGTGAATTTTAACAATTCTGTTACTGGACCCAAAAGTTTCTGTTTTTGCACAGAATCAAGTCAACTATCATCCACACTACCCCAAAGGCTTTACTTGGCACTTTATTCAAATAAAAGATATAAAACATGATTAATACAGTAGCTTAATCATGTGAACACACAAAAACAGTAGGGGTAAATATTGGGTTGTCTCCCAACAAGCGCTTTTCTTTAATGCCTTTCTAGGTAGACATGATGATGTTAATGATGCTCGCATAAAAGTAAAGAATTGAAACGCAAAGAGAACATCATAAAACATATGTGGCAAGCACATTTAAGTCTAACCCACTTCCTATGCATAGGGATTTTGTGAGCAAATAACTTATGGGAACAAGAATCAACTAGCATAGGAAGGTAAAACAAGCAAAACTTCAAGATTTTCAACACATAGAGAGGAAACTTGATATTATTGCAACTCCTACAAGCATATATTCCTCCCTCATAATAATTTTCAGTAGCATCATGAATGAATTCAACAATATAACTATCACATAAAGCATTCTTTTCATGATCCACAAGCATAGAAATTTTACTACTCTCCACATAAGCAAATTTCTTCTCATTCGGAATAGTGGGAGTATCATATGAAACTTGAATACTATAAATTGTTTGCACATTAAAAGAATAATATTCAGAAAAAGGGTAATCATAATTATGACAAGCTTTATAAATATAATCATCACTACTTTTTATAACATAAGTGTCATCACAATAATCATCATAAGTAGCAACTTTGTTCTCATCAGGGGGGGGGGGGGGGGGGGGGGGGGGGGGGGGGGGGGGGGGGGGGGGGGGGGGGGGGGGGGGGGGGGGGGGGGGGGGGGGGGGGGGGGGGGGGGGGGGGGGGGGGGGGGGGGGGGGGGGGGGGGGGGGGGGGGGGGGGGGGGGGGGGGGGGGGGGGGGGGGGGGGGGGGGGGGGGGGGGGGGGGGGGGGGGGGGGGGGGGGGGGGGGGGGGGGGGGGGGGGGGGGGGGGGGGGGGGGGGGGGGGGGGGGGGGGGGGGGGGGGGGGGGGGGGGGGGGGGGGGGGGGGGGGGGGGGGGGGGGGGGGGGGGGGGGGGGGGGGGGGGGGGGGGGGGGGGGGGGGGGGGGGGGGGGGGGGGGGGGGGGGGGGGGGGGGGGGGGGGGGGGGGGGGGGGGGGGGGGGGGGGGGGGGGGGGGGGGGGGGGGGGGGGGGGGGGGGGGGGGGGGGGGGGGGGGGGGGGGGGGGGGGGGGGGGGGGGGGGGGGGGGGGGGGGGGGGGGGGGGGGGGGGGGGGGGGGGGGGGGGGGGGGGGGGGGGGGGGGGGGGGGGGGGGGGGGGGGGGGGGGGGGGGGGGGGGGGGGGGGGGGGGGGGGGGGGGGGGGGGGGGGGGGGGGGGGGGGGGGGGGGGGGGGGGGGGGGGGGGGGGGGGGGGGGGGGGGGGGGGGGGGGGGGGGGGGGGGGGGGGGGGGGGGGGGGGGGGGGGGGGGGGGGGGGGGGGGGGGGGGGGGGGGGGGGGGGGGGGGGGGGGGGGGGGGGGGGGGGGGGGGGGGGGGGGGGGGGGGGGGGGGGGGGGGGGGGGGGGGGGGGGGGGGGGGGGGGGGGGGGGGGGGGGGGGGGGGGGGGGGGGGGGGGGGGGGGGGGGGGGGGGGGGGGGGGGGGGGGGGGGGGGGGGGGGGGGGGGGGGGGGGGGGGGGGGGGGGGGGGGGGGGGGGGGGGGGGGGGGGGGGGGGGGGGGGGGGGGGGGGGGGGGGGGGGGGGGGGGGGGGGGGGGGGGGGGGGGGGGGGGGGGGGGGGGGGGGGGGGGGGGGGGGGGGGGGGGGGGGGGGGGGGGGGGGGGGGGGGGGGGGGGGGGGGGGGGGGGGGGGGGGGGGGGGGGGGGGGGGGGGGGGGGGGGGGGGGGGGGGGGGGGGGGGGGGGGGGGGGGGGGGGGGGGGGGGGGGGGGGGGGGGGGGGGGGGGGGGGGGGGGGGGGGGGGGGGGGGGGGGGGGGGGGGGGGGGGGGGGGGGGGGGGGGGGGGGGGGGGGGGGGGGGGGGGGGGGGGGGGGGGGGGGGGGGGGGGGGGGGGGGGGGGGGGGGGGGGGGGGGGGGGGGGGGGGGGGGGGGGGGGGGGGGGGGGGGGGGGGGGGGGGGGGGGGGGGGGGGGGGGGGGGGGGGGGGGGGGGGGGGGGGGGGGGGGGGGGGGGGGGGGGGGGGGGGGGGGGGGGGGGGGGGGGGGGGGGGGGGGGGGGGGGGGGGGGGGGGGGGGGGGGGGGGGGGGGGGGGGGGGGGGGGGGGGGGGGGGGGGGGGGGGGGGGGGGGGGGGGGGGGGGGGGGGGGGGGGGGGGGGGGGGGGGGGGGGGGGGGGGGGGGGGGGGGGGGGGGGGGGGGGGGGGGGGGGGGGGGGGGGGGGGGGGGGGGGGGGGGGGGGGGGGGGGGGGGGGGGGGGGGGGGGGGGGGGGGGGGGGGGGGGTAACATAATTAGATCATATGGCAATCCCTCAACGTGCGACAAAAGTCACTCCAAAGTTCCTATCGCGGAGAACATAAGATGAAATTGCTTGTAGGGTACGAAACTACCTCAAAGTTATTCTTTCCGATCAATCCATTGGGCTATTCCTATAAGTGTCACAAACAGCCCTAGAGTTCGTAGTAAAATAACACCATATGACACACATCAATCAACCCTAATGTCACCTAGATACTCCAATGTCACCACAAGTATCCGTGGGTTAATTATATGATATGCATCAAACAACTTCAGATTCATAATATTCAATCCAACATAAAGAACCTCAAAGAGTGCCCCAAGATTCCTACTGGAGAAACAAGGACGAAAACGTGCATCAACCCCTATGCATAGATTACCCCAATGTCACCTCGGGAATCCGCGAGTTGAGTGCCAAAACATACATCAAGTGAATCAATAGAACACCCCATTGTCACCACGGGTATCCCACGCAAGACATACATCAAGTGTTCTCAAATCCATAATAGTATTGAATCGGATAATAGTGAAACCTCAAAGGTAAGACTCAATTCATCACAAGAAGGTAGAGGGGAAGAAACAGCATATGATTCAACTATAGTAGCAAAGCTCGCGGTACATCAAGATCGTGCCAAATCAAGAACACGAGAGAGAGAGATCAAACACATAGCTACTGGTACATACCCTCAGCCCCGAGGATGAACCACTCCCTCCTCATCATGGAGAGTGCCGGGATGATGAAGATGGCCATCGGTGATGATTTCCCCCTCCGACAGGGTGCCGGAATAGGGTCCCGATTGGTTTTTCGTGGCTACAGAGGTTTGCGGCGGCGGAACTCCCGATCTAGGTTATGTTCTGGAGGTTTTGGGATTTATAGGAGGTGTTGGCGTCGGGGACAAGTCAGGGGGGCCCACGAGGCGACGACAAGGACGAGGGGCGCGCCCTGGTGGGGGCACCCTCCACACTTGTGGTGGCCTCGGGACTCTTCTCCGAAATCTTTTTGTTTCAGTATTTTTTATATTTTCCAAAAATATTCTCCGCGGATTTTCAGGTCAATTGGACTCCGTTTGATATTCCTTTTCTGCGAAGCTCAAAAACAAGGAAAAACATAAACTGGCACTGGGCTCTAGGTTAATAGGTTAGTCCCAAAAATCATATAAAATTGCATATAAATGCATATAAAACATCCAAGATAGATAATATAATAGCATGGAACAATCAAAAATTATAGATACGTTGGAGATGTATCAATCACCCACTCCCACTCTCACTCTCCCACGCACCCCGTCGTCCGCCGCCGCCGATGTTCGGCCCTCCCCCGCTGCCGCATTGCCGCCGCCGTCCTCCCTCCTCCTTCCTCGTATGCGGCGACCCTCCTCCTCCCACCGCCCTCCTCCCTCCTCCTCCGGCCGCGCCCTTCTCCCTCCTCCGGCAGCCCTCCTCCCCCTCCTCCTCTCTCCTCCCTCCTCCTCCTCCCTCCTCCCACCCCCTCCTCCTCCTGCCTCCCTTCATCTCTCCTCACTGATCTGTTCTTGTATAATGTAGTTTTTTTACTATTTTTTAGTAAGTGTTTAATAGAAATAGTTTATTTAGTAAGTGGTTAATAGAACTAGTTTATTTATAGTAAGTGCTTAATAGAACTAGTTTATTTAGTAAGTGGTTAATAGAATTAGTTTATTTAGTAAGTACTTAATAGAACTAGTTTATTTAGTAAGTGCTTAATTGAATTAGTTTAGAGAGAGAGACCTATATTGGCAAATTTAGTTATGTTAGGATTATATATAAGATATTTTGAAATGTTTTTGTTCATAATTTCAATCATTGAAATGCAATGACCATCAAGTTTGAATGCTCATATGATGTAGATATAAACATGTATATCTAGTGTTGCTCAAATAGGATATGTGCTTGCCCAAGTGGCCATGTTTGCAGTGAACACCTCCGAGTGGCCTATGTTTTGCCGGAGTGTTGATTAATTTCCGTTCCGGCAAATTTCAGGCGCTTGATATGTCCTTTTTTAGCAAAGGTCATGCCGGATTTTTTCGTGAATTTTGGCATGACTTGTGCTAGAATATGTAGGAAATATCGAGTGGCCCGGATTTTCTAGAAAGATAATTAAATGACATTTCGGGTTGACTTTAAGTCTGTCAGGACTCCACCATATATGAGAGAAGAAGAATGCCGACTGCTGTCGTGGGGGTAGCTTCTCCTTCCCGTGTGCTAGACAATTTGGTGTAATGCACTCGGAAACGAAGGGAGGAGCTACCGTCACCGACGGTCGAATATATACACCACGTGAGCTGAGAGTTTTCAAGAAAATACTCGACAAACCGATAGTCAACCCGTGATGAATAATAATGATCTAATTTAGTTTTTGTAGAACATATATTTAATTTTAGAAGTTTAATCTTTGAATTATGAACATATGAAATGTCGTCCGACGACGATAGGCTCCCGGAGTGCGACTGGTGCGGCGACGATCGGGGTCTGTGCGACATGCCTCACCTGGTAGAAGGTCGGCGCTTCAGTATTAAGCACCAGGAGACCTTCGATGTTGAAACGGTACGCAACAACGACAAGTGTTTTTTTCGTAATTTAGCACGACTTCTGCTTCTTCAACGTGTAATTTCCGTCTTTTACAATTCGACTAGCTTATCCCATGCCATGCAAGACGCTATATCTTGGAGAAGCTGGATTTTGAAGATCATGAAAATATGGAGACAAAGATAGTTCTGTTGGGAAACGTAGCATGCAATTTTAAAAAAAAATATACGCTCACGCAAGATCTATCTAGGAGATGCATAGCAACGAGAAGGGGAGAGTGTGTCTACGTACCCTCGTAGACCAAAAGCGGAAGCGTGTGACAACACGGTTGATGTAGTCGAACTTCTTCTCGTTCCGACCGACCAACCACCGAACGTACGGCACCTCCGAGTTCTGCACACGTTCAGCTCGATGACGTCCCTCGAACTCTTGATCCAGCAAAGTGTCGAGGAAGTAGATGAGTTCTGTTAGCACGACGGCGTGGTGACGGTGATGGTGAAGTGATCCACGCAGGGCTTCGCCTAAGCACCGCGAGAATATGACCGAGGGTGTAATCTGTGGAGGGGGGCGCCGCACATGGCTAACAGATGTTGTTGTGTGTTCTAGGCGCCCCCTCCCCATGTATATATAGGTGGGAGAGGGAGGGGAGCAGCAGGGGGCACCCCAAGTAGGAGGAATCCTACTTGGGCGCCGCCCCAATTCGGCCTCCCCCTTTCCTTATTTACTGGAGGGGAAAGGAAGGAGGAGGGAGGAGGGAAGGAAGGGGGAGGCCGAATCCCTCCCCTTCCTTCTCTCTTCCCCTCTTTCCTTCCCCTCAGGTGCGGCCCATATGGGGGGCGCAGCAGTCCCTGCTGGCTGCTGTGTTTCCCCTCTTGGCCCATTAGGCCCATATCTTTTGCCGAGGGTGCCCGGAACCCCTTCCTGTGACCCGATATGTACCTGCTACCCTCCGAAACACTTCTGGTGTCTGAATACCATCGTCCTATATATCAATCTTTACCTCTCGACCATTTCGAGACTCCTCGTCATGTCCATGATCTCATCCGGGACTCCGAACAACATTCGGTCACCAAATCACATAACTCATATAATACAAAATCGTCATTGAACGTTAAGTGTGCGGACCCTGCGGGTTCAAGAACTATGTAGACATGACCGAGACATCTCTCCGGTCAATAACCAATAGCAGAACCTGGATGTTCATATTGGCTCCTACATATTCTACGAAGATCTTTATCGGTCGCACCGTTATGACAACATACGTTATTCCCTTTGTCATCTGTATGTTACTTGCCCGAGATTCGATCGTCGGTATCTTCATACCTAGTTCAATCGGGGGGGGGGGGGGGGGGGGGGGGGGGGGGGGGGGGGGGGGGGGGGGGGGGGGGGGGGGGGGGGGGGGGGGGGGGGGGGGGGGGGGGGGGGGGGGGGGGGGGGGGGGGGGGGGGGGGGGGGGGGGGGGGGGGGGGGGGGGGGGGGGGGGGGGGGGGGGGGGGGGGGGGGGGGGGGGGGGGGGGGGGGGGGGGGGGGGGGGGGGGGGGGGGGGGGGGGGGGGGGGGGGGGGGGGGGGGGGGGGGGGGGGGGGGGGGGGGGGGGGGGGGGGGGGGGGGGGGGGGGGGGGGGGGGGGGGGGGGGGGGGGGGGGGGGGGGGGGGGGGGGGGGGGGGGGGGGGGGGGGGGGGGGGGGGGGGGGGGGGGGGGGGGGGGGGGGGGGGGGGGGGGGGGGGGGGGGGGGGGGGGGGGGGGGGGGGGGGGGGGGGGGGGGGGGGGGGGGGGGGGGGGGGGGGGGGGGGGGGGGGGGGGGGGGGGGGGGGGGGGGGGGGGGGGGGGGGGGGGGGGGGGGGGGGGGGGGGGGGGGGGGGGGGGGGGGGGGGGGGGGGGGGGGGGGGGGGGGGGGGGGGGGGGGGGGGGGGGGGGGGGGGGGGGGGGGGGGGGGGGGGGGGGGGGGGGGGGGGGGGGGGGGGGGGGGGGGGGGGGGGGGGGGGGGGGGGGGGGGGGGGGGGGGGGGGGGGGGGGGGGGGGGGGGGGGGGGGGGGGGGGGGGGGGGGGGGGGGGGGGGGGGGGGGGGGGGGGGGGGGGGGGGGGGGGGGGGGGGGGGGGGGGGGGGGGGGGGGGGGGGGGGGGGGGGGGGGGGGGGGGGGGGGGGGGGGGGGGGGGGGGGGGGGGGGGGGGGGGGGGGGGGGGGGGGGGGGGGGGGGGGGGGGGGGGGGGGGGGGGGGGGGGGGGGGGGGGGGGGGGGGGGGGGGGGGGGGGGGGGGGGGGGGGGGGGGGGGGGGGGGGGGGGGGGGGGGGGGGGGGGGGGGGGGGGGGGGGGGGGGGGGGGGGGGGGGGGGGGGGGGGGGGGGGGGGGGGGGGGGGGGGGGGGGGGGGGGGGGGGGGGGGGGGGGGGGGGGGGGGGGGGGGGGGGGGGGGGGGGGGGGGGGGGGGGGGGGGGGGGGGGGGGGGGGGGGGGGGGGGGGGGGGGGGGGGGGGGGGGGGGGGGGGGGGGGGGGGGGGGGGGGGGGGGGGGGGGGGGGGGGGGGGGGGGGGGGGGGGGGGGGGGGGGGGGGGGGGGGGGGGGGGGGGGGGGGGGGGGGGGGGGGGGGGGGGGGGGGGGGGGGGGGGGGGGGGGGGGGGGGGGGGGGGGGGGGGGGGGGGGGGGGGGGGGGGGGGGGGGGGGGGGGGGGGGGGGGGGGGGGGGGGGGGGGGGGGGGGGGGGGGGGGGGGGGGGGGGGGGGGGGGGGGGGGGGGGGGGGGGGGGGGGGGGGGGGGGGGGGGGGGGGTACAAAAGAAATATCATTTGTGTAACACTGACCAATGGATGAGAAAATTACAAACGAAAATACGTCACAGAAGCAACATGAAAACAGCAGGAAGTTCAACTACTACACTGAATGAATTTGAGATGAAAAACTTTTAAAACCGTCGCGAGTATGAAAAAATGATCAACACAGGAAAGTTGCGTATTTACAACAACTTTCCACTGGTATATCACTTGCTTAATTCCGGTGAGTGTTCTGGTAAGTGGATAGAGAGCTACGGGGAAAAAGGTACGTGAAAAACAGAGTGAAGTTCAAGTAGACATGCTGAGAAGTTCAAGTTCTTCACGCGGTGCATTTTTGAAGAATCAGTTTCGCAATAAAGGCAGAACGAATGATCCTGCCGTTTTCGAAATTTGATGAAAACAGCTATGAAAAAGTTTCGCTTTTTCCGTAGCTTTTCAACGGTATATTATTTACCTCATTCCGATAAAGTTTGTAGAAATTACGGTGAAAATATGTTTTTAGCCATTTTCAAAACTGACTTAAAATAGTAAAGAATTGGGTGAAACAATATATACCAAAAAGTTTTGCATTTCCACAAGCTTTCGAACGCCATATCATTTGCTGCATTCGGACGTACGGTTAAAAAATTAGCTCGAAAATACGAACTCGGTGGAATTTGTACCGTTTTATAAATTACTTTTAAGCCGTTCAAAATTAGAAAAACTTTCAACAAGAGAAAGTAGCGCATTTTCATAAGCTTTCCAACACCATATCATTTGCCTCAATTGGATTAGCCGTTTAGAAATGGCATCGAAAATACGAACTCGGCTGTTCGGTTTGCAAAATTCTACGATTTTCCAAATTACTCTTTAACCATGAGGAATTAGAAAAAACTTTCAACATGTGGAAGGAGGCGTTTTCGCAGCAGCTTTCCAGCGCCATATTGTTTGCCTCATTCCGATAAACGGTTTAGAAATGCGATCGAAAATACGATTCACGTTTTTTGTATGAAGAAAAAACGGTTTTCAAAACTGCTCTTAAACCGCTTACGTTTTGCCAAAAATTGAAATTCGGTCATGATACTGGTGTCCATAGCTTTCCAACAATATATCACAAGCCCCATTTGGGCAATGTTGGCGGAAGTTCAACCTAGCACAGGGGGAAGTTCAGGTCGAACAACTCAGGCAGTAAAATTGCAAAAAACGCAATTTCATCACAACCCGAGAGCAAAATCCGCCAAGGAGCGAGATTACTAGGGGGGGGGGGGGGGGGGGGGGGGGGGGGGGGGGGGGGGGGGGGGGGGGGGGGGGGGGGGGGGGGGGGGGGGGGGGGGGGGGGGGGGGGGGGGGGGGGGGGGGGGGGGGGGGGGGGGGGGGGGGGGGGGGGGGGGGGGGGGGGGGGGGGGGGGGGGGGGGGGGGGGGGGGGGGGGGGGGGGGGGGGGGGGGGGGGGGGGGGGGGGGGGGGGGGGGGGGGGGGGGGGGGGGGGGGGGGGGGGGGGGGGGGGGGGGGGGGGGGGGGGGGGGGGGGGGGGGGGGGGGGGGGGGGGGGGGGGAGCAAATAAATTCTCAAACATGTCATTCTCATCAAACATAGCATCCCCAAGCTTGTGGCTTTGCATATTATAAGCATAATCACTCTCATCATTAATAATATGAATAGCACCAATAGTATAGCAATTATTATCATCACAACTTTCTAAGTTGGTGCCAAAAAGGTTTTCAAGGTTATAACAAGTATCATTACTTTCCCAATCATAATCATCATAATGAGTAATAGACATAACAATAATAGGAGCAACATCATTTGGGAGGGATACCTTTTTACCTTTGCTTCTCCGTCTTTTCTTTTTCTTCTTCACATCATGTGTGGGTTTAATCACCTTTTTGGAGCTCCTTATTGATGAGATTGGTTGAATAAAAAGCTCATCCTCATTACCTGATTCATCATAAGAAAAAATAGGAGGATATTGGGAAACCTCTTCCCCTTCATTAGTATTCTCTTCATCTTCTATTTGTTTTCTTGTCTTTAAGTAATTGGCAATATAAGAATTCTCAATGCAATTTACCGCACAATACATATAAATTTCCTCTAGATCAAAATCAAGAAATCTCTCAAGGTTATATTCTGGAATACCCTTAGTTATACGTTTCATTTCTTCATATCCCAAAAGCAAACTAAGTTCATTATGATGTGCAAGGGAAATCAAGTCATCACAATTTTTGGACACGATTCGATCATGAAACAATTTGCATTGGAGATTTAAATTACCACGTTCATTGCAAAGTTCACAAGGATGGCGGAAAATATTAAATTTTTCAGCACAAACGTCTAGCCTCTCTTGCAACCATTTAGTTTCTAAATACTTATGCCTCTTGCAAAATCTATCTTCCCTATTTGGTATGTAACAGCAAACTCTATGCACTCCACAGAAATTGACATGCTTGTAAGAAACATTTTTATGATAACTAGTGCAATCATCACTAGTACTATGGATATTCAAAGAATTCATACCAACAACATTGCAATCATGCTCATCATTCAAAGATTGTATGTCAAAAAATTTATTGCATTCTTCCTCTAGCAATTGAGCACAATTATCGGAATCCTTATTTTCACGAAAGACATTGAAAAGACGAAGCATATGAGGCAACCTCAATTTCATTTTTTGTAATTTTCTTTTATAGACTAAACTAGTGATAAAACAAGAAACTAAAAGATTCAATTGAAAGATCTAAAGATATACCTTCAAGCACTAACCTCCCTGGCAACGGCGCCAGAAAAGAGCTTCGTTGACAGGGATGTGAGTGCCGCTTACCTAGCCTCCCCGGCAACGGCGCCAGAAAAGAGCTTGATGTCTAATACGCAACCTTCTTCTTGTAGAATCGTGTTGGGCCTCCAAGCGCAGAGTTTTGTAGGATAGTGGCAAATTTTCCTCAAGTGGATGACCTCCTTCCTCTCTCCCTCATTTTTCTTTTCTCTCTCTTCCTTTGGCTTGAATCGGGGGGGGGGGGGGGGGGGGGGGGGGGGGGGGGGGGGGGGGGGGGGGGGGGGGGGGGGGGGGGGGGGGGGGGGGGGGGGGGGGGGGGGGGGGGGGGGGGGGGGGGGGGGGGGGGGGGGGGGGGGGGGGGGGGGGGGGGGGGGGGGGGGGGGGGGGGGGGGGGGGGGGGGGGGGGGGGGGGGGGGGGGGGGGGGGGGGGGGGGGGGGGGGGGGGGGGGGGGGGGGGGGGGGGGGGGGGGGGGGGGGGGGGGGGGGGGGGGGGGGGGGGGGGGGGGGGGGGGGGGGGGGGGGGGGGGGGGGGGGGGGGGGGGGGGGGGGGGGGGGGGGGGGGGGGGGGGGGGGGGGGGGGGGGGGGGGGGGGGGGGGGGGGGGGGGGGGGGGGGGGGGGGGGGGGGGGGGGGGGGGGGGGGGGGGGGGGGGGGGGGGGGGGGGGGGGGGGGGGGGGGGGGGGGGGGGGGGGGGGGGGGGGGGGGGGGGGGGGGGGGGGGGGGGGGGGGGGGGGGGGGGGGGGGGGGGGGGGGGGGGGGGGGGGGGGGGGGGGGGGGGGGGGGGGGGGGGGGGGGGGGGGGGGGGGGGGGGGGGGGGGGGGGGGGGGGGGGGGGGGGGGGGGGGGGGGGGGGGGGGGGGGGGGGGGGGGGGGGGGGGGGGGGGGGGGGGGGGGGGGGGGGGGGGGGGGGGGGGGGGGGGGGGGGGGGGGGGGGGGGGGGGGGGGGGGGGGGGGGGGGGGGGGGGGGGGGGGGGGGGGGGGGGGGGGGGGGGGGGGGGGGGGGGGGGGGGGGGGGGGGGGGGGGGGGGGGGGGGGGGGGGGGGGGGGGGGGGGGGGGGGGGGGGGGGGGGGGGGGGGGGGGGGGGGGGGGGGGGGGGGGGGGGGGGGGGGGGGGGGGGGGGGGGGGGGGGGGGGGGGGGGGGGGGGGGGGGGGGGGGGGGGGGGGGGGGGGGGGGGGGGGGGGGGGGGGGGGGGGGGGGGGGGGGGGGGGGGGGGGGGGGGGGGGGGGGGGGGGGGGGGGGGGGGGGGGGGGGGGGGGGGGGGGGGGGGGGGGGGGGGGGGGGGGGGGGGGGGGGGGGGGGGGGGGGGGGGGGGGGGGGGGGGGGGGGGGGGGGGGGGGGGGGGGGGGGGGGGGGGGGGGGGGGGGGGGGGGGGGGGGGGGGGGGGGGGGGGGGGGGGGGGGGGGGGGGGGGGGGGGGGGGGGGGGGGGGGGGGGGGGGGGGGGGGGGGGGGGGGGGGGGGGGGGGGGGGGGGGGGGGGGGGGGGGGGGGGGGGGGGGGGGGGGGGGGGGGGGGGGGGGGGGGGGGGGGGGGGGGGGGGGGGGGGGGGGGGGGGGGGGGGGGGGGGGGGGGGGGGGGGGGGGGGGGGGGGGGGGGGGGGGGGGGGGGGGGGGGGGGGGGGGGGGGGGGGGGGGGGGGGGGGGGGGGGGGGGGGGGGGGGGGGGGGGGGGGGGGGGGGGGGGGGGGGGGGGGGGGGGGGGGGGGGGGGGGGGGGGGGGGGGGGGGGGGGGGGGGGGGGGGGGGGGGGGGGGGGGGGGGGGGGGGGGGGGGGGGGGGGGGGGGGGGGGGGGGGGGGGGGGGGGGGGGGGGGGGGGGGGGGGGGGGGGGGGGGGGGGGGGGGGGGGGGGGGGGGGGGGGGGGGGGGGGGGGGGGGGGGGGGGGGGGGGGGGGGGGGGGGGGGGGGGGGGGGGGGGGGGGGGGGGGGGGGGGGGGGGGGGGGGGGGGGGGGGGGGGGGGGGGGGGGGGGGGGGGGGGGGGGGGGGGGGGGGGGGGGGGGGGGGGGGGGGGGGGGGGGGGGGGGGGGGGGGGGGGGGGGGGGGGGGGGGGGGGGGGGGGGGGGGGGGGGGGGGGGGGGGGGGGGGGGGGGGGGGGGGGGGGGGGGGGGGGGGGGGGGGGGGGGGGGGGGGGGGGGGGGGGGGGGGGGGGGGGGGGGGGGGGGGGGGGGGGGGGGGGGGGGGGGGGGGGGGGGGGGGGGGGGGGGGGGGGGGGGGGGGGGGGGGGGGGGGGGGGGGGGGGGGGGGGGGGGGGGGGGGGGGGGGGGGGGGGGGGGGGGGGGGGGGGGGGGGGGGGGGGGGGGGGGGGGGGGGGGGGGGGGGGGGGGGGGGGGGGGGGGGGGGGGGGGGGGGGGGGGGGGGGGGGGGGGGGGGGGGGGGGGGGGGGGGGGGGGGGGGGGGGGGGGGGGGGGGGGGGGGGGGGGGGGGGGGGGGGGGGGGGGGGGGGGGGGGGGGGGGGGGGGGGGGGGGGGGGGGGGGGGGGGGGGGGGGGGGGGGGGGGGGGGGGGGGGGGGGGGGGGGGGGGGGGGGGGGGGGGGGGGGGGGGGGGGGGGGGGGGGGGGGGGGGGGGGGGGGGGGGGGGGGGGGGGGGGGGGGGGGGGGGGGGGGGGGGGGGGGGGGGGGGGGGGGGGGGGGGGGGGGGGGGGGGGGGGGGGGGGGGGGGGGGGGGGGGGGGGGGGGGGGGGGGGGGGGGGGGGGGGGGGGGGGGGGGGGGGGGGGGGGGGGGGGGGGGGGGGGGGGGGGGGGGGGGGGGGGGGGGGGGGGGGGGGGGGGGGGGGGGGGGGGGGGGGGGGGGGGGGGGGGGGGGGGGGGGGGGGGGGGGGGGGGGGGGGGGGGGGGGGGGGGGGGGGGGGGGGGGGGGGGGGGGGGGGGGGGGGGGGGGGGGGGGGGGGGGGGGGGGGGGGGGGGGGGGGGGGGGGGGGGGGGGGGGGGGGGGGGGGGGGGGGGGGGGGGGGGGGGGGGGGGGGGGGGGGGGGGGGGGGGGGGGGGGGGGGGGGGGGGGGGGGGGGGGGGGGGGGGGGGGGGGGGGGGGGGGGGGGGGGGGGGGGGGGGGGGGGGGGGGGGGGGGGGGGGGGGGGGGGGGGGGGGGGGGGGGGGGGGGGGGGGGGGGGGGGGGGGGGGGGGGGGGGGGGGGGGGGGGGGGGGGGGGGGGGGGGGGGGGGGGGGGGGGGGGGGGGGGGGGGGGGGGGGGGGGGGGGGGGGGGGGGGGGGGGGGGGGGGGGGGGGGGGGGGGGGGGGGGGGGGGGGGGGGGGGGGGGGGGGGGGGGGGGGGGGGGGGGGGGGGGGGGGGGGGGGGGGGGGGGGGGGGGGGGGGGGGGGGGGGGGGGGGGGGGGGGGGGGGGGGGGGGGGGGGGGGGGGGGGGGGGGGGGGGGGGGGGGGGGGGGGGGGGGGGGGGGGGGGGGGGGGGGGGGGGGGGGGGGGGGGGGGGGGGGGGGGGGGGGGGGGGGGGGGGGGGGGGGGGGGGGGGGGGGGGGGGGGGGGGGGGGGGGGGGGGGGGGGGGGGGGGGGGGGGGGGGGGGGGGGGGGGGGGGGGGGGGGGGGGGGGGGGGGGGGGGGGGGGGGGGGGGGGGGGGGGGGGGGGGGGGGGGGGGGGGGGGGGGGGGGGGGGGGGGGGGGGGGGGGGGGGGGGGGGGGGGGGGGGGGGGGGGGGGGGGGGGGGGGGGGGGGGGGGGGGGGGGGGGGGGGGGGGGGGGGGGGGGGGGGGGGGGGGGGGGGGGGGGGGGGGGGGGGGGGGGGGGGGGGGGGGGGGGGGGGGGGGGGGGGGGGGGGGGGGGGGGGGGGGGGGGGGGGGGGGGGGGGGGGGGGGGGGGGGGGGGGGGGGGGGGGGGGGGGGGGGGGGGGGGGGGGGGGGGGGGGGGGGGGGGGGGGGGGGGGGGGGGGGGGGGGGGGGGGGGGGGGGGGGGGGGGGGGGGGGGGGGGGGGGGGGGGGGGGGGGGGGGGGGGGGGGGGGGGGGGGGGGGGGGGGGAGGGGCCACTATCAAAATTACAATTTGCAGATATACAAGGCCACTAACACTAACTGATGCAATATTAATGGTGTTTGCCTCGTGGTACTAACAAAGGAGGACATTAATTATCCCTTGCATGCATGCGGAAGTTTGTAAAAAAATGCATCTTGATGTTCCATGCAATGCACGGGCATCTTGCTAGTCCATGAAAACAACACATGGCAAAATTCCACGGCTTGGGGCGGCAACTGGCTCCGTCGGGCGAGGGGAGGGAGGTGGATCAGCGAGCTGCATAGCTCGTATCCGGCGGGCTACCCAGCTGGCTTGGATGCGGAATAACTACTCTTCGTAAGCCATTGTAAGAGTGGACAAAATGGTGGAGGAGATAGGGGAGCGGCCCGGTCATGAACGGACGTGTGTCCAGAGTGGGTTTCTCGGCTTCCACACGGGCAGGTTTCATGGAGGCGTTTGAATGCGGCACGGAGGCGTGTTCAGCCGGGCGTGCCGTGAGTGGCGCCCTCGACTCTGACCTACGACACCGCGCCATTCTTCCACTGACATGTGGGTTCTTTGGGTGCATGGCATGAATGTCAGTGATCCAACGCAGGCAGCGCACAACAGAGGAACCTTTGGTGGGCCAGGGCAGTCATAAGCGGGCATTTCATAAACCGATGATTGTTCATTGAGTGTGACGTCAACTTTTTCATGTAGATAAGCCTACTATGTTGATAGACCGTTTGATACATTGTGATTCATAAAGACCGCTGCAAACATCAATGTTCTGCTTATCACAGATAAGATTGATTAATACTCGTAACAATCCATGTCCTTAACAAAGGGTGCATGCACGTAGGGGGGGGGGGGGGGGGGGGGGGGGGGGGGGGGGGGGGGGGGGGGGGGGGGGGGGGGGGGGGGGGGGGGGGGGGGGGGGGGGGGGGGGGGGGGGGGGGGGGGGGGGGGGGGGGGGGGGGGGGGGGGGGGGGGGGGGGGGGGGGGGGGGGGGGGGGGGGGGGGGGGGGGGGGGGGGGGGGGGGGGGGGGGGGGGGGGGGGGGGGGGGGGGGGGGGGGGGGGGGGGGGGGGGGGGGGGGGGGGGGGGGGGGGGGGGGGGGGGGGGGGGGGGGGGGGGGGGGGGGGGGGGGGGGGGGGGGGGGGGGGGGGGGGGGGGGGGGGGGGGGGGGGGGGGGGGGGGGGGGGGGGGGGGGGGGGGGGGGGGGGGGGGGGGGGGGGGGGGGGGGGGGGGGGGGGGGGGGGGGGGGGGGGGGGGGGGGGGGGGGGGGGGGGGGGGGGGGGGGGGGGGGGGGGGGGGGGGGGGGGGGGGGGGGGGGGGGGGGGGGGGGGGGGGGGGGGGGGGGGGGGGGGGGGGGGGGGGGGGGGGGGGTACCCCGGGCAAGATCCAAACAACCCCTCCCAACAGATTCAAATCCCTCGTTCGCCGTGGAATTTTGCCATGTGTTGTTTTCATGTAGGCGTGCAACACTGACACGTACACATGCACGCATGCTGGCGTGCAACACTGGCACGTACACATGCACTCACGAACACACGCATGTATGCACCCATGCATGCAACACTGAAATGTACCCTTGCACGCACGCAACACTCGCACGCCTGCATGCATACAGCACACGACGCAAGACACACGCTCAACCTATACGTGCATGCACCCTTTGTTAATGACATGGATTGTTACGGGTATTAATCAATCTTATCTGTGATAAGCAGAACATTGATGTTTGCAGCGGTCTTTATGAATCACAACGTATCGAACGGGCTGTCAACATAGTAGGCTTATCTACATGAAAAAGATAACGTCACACTCAATGAACAATCATCTGTTTATGAAATGCCCGCTTCTGACCGCCCTGGCCCACCAAAGATTCCTCTGCTGTGCGCTGCCTGCGTTGGGTCACTAACATGCAGGCCATGCACCCAAAGAGCCCACACGCCAGTGGAAGAATGACGCGGTGTCCTAGGTCAGAGTCGAGGGCGCCACTCGCGGCACGCCCGACTGAACACGCCTCTGTGCCGCATTCAAACGTCTCCATGAAACCCGCCCGTGTGGAAGCCAAGAAACCCACTCTGGACACACGTCCGTTCATGACCGGGTCGGTGTTAAACGCAACGCCGGCCGAGCTCCTCCCGTCCGCCGTCTATTTAATCTCCTATTTAAACGAGGCCAAACGCCGACCAAGAATCGCACACCTCCACCGCTCCCCTATCTCCTCCACCATTATGTCCATTCTTACAATGGCTTACGAAGAGTAGTTATTCCGCATCCAAGCCGGCCGGGTAGCTCGCCAGATACGAGCTATGCAGCTCGCTGATCCACCTCCCTCCCCTCGCCCGACGAAGCCAGTTTCTGCCCCAAGCTGGCGTGCGGTTCAGCAACTCGCCGCTCCAGGCCAGCTCGACGAGGAGCGGCGCACGGACGTCATTGCTGCCGTCCATGCCGCCGCCTTGTACCGCGTCTCCCGTTTCTGTGGCCGAGACTCCCATGCCGGTGGCCGCGCCATGCAAGCAGCGACAGAAGCCGGGTGCACGGAGAGCGACGAGTCGGTGGCCAGCGCCTCCGCGTCTGCCGCCATCATCGAGGAGAAGTAGAACACGGGAGGCCGCCGCCGCATGGGTCCCATGAAGGCCACCGCGGAGGCGACGCCGGCGTACACAGCAGGTGTCTTGCCGGATCCTTTTGTTGTGAGGACCTTCTTCGACCCCGCATGGGCTCCACGGAAGAGGGGAATGTTAGGATGAACTCGAGCCGGTGTCGGCCATGGCGAAGTAGTGGCCGGTGATGAACTCGAACCGGTGCCGGCCACCATCATCTTCAGCACCAGCCAATGATATCAGTTGGGCAGTGGGGAAGCGAGCCATCCTTTGCGCTGAAGCATATACCTTCGGGGCTCCCGGCAATCCGGTGATCGTGCTGTCGGACATGAGGAACACAAATCGATCGGCGAGCGACCATTTAGGCCAGGTATTATATACCTGTGCTGTCCAGAACTAGCACCACATAGTTCATTTGAATGTAATGAAATCCGTCATGTTTGTATGAAAATTCGGTATTTTATATGATTTCCGACGTTGTTTATATGAAATATCAGTTTGTCTACGTGTTTGCGTGAATTTCGTCCAGTTGGTTGAGTTGCTATCATAATGTGTGCGGCTACGGTTGGATGGCGTAATTTGCGGGTCGCCGGTCGGTCTGCAGGCGGCTCGGGCGGCGTTGTGGAAAAAAAAACACAACTCGTGCGAGCTCGTCTCCAATGTGCGCGCTGGAGGATGCATGACAACATGAGCACCCGAGCCATTCCTCGTTCATCGTTAGCAAAGGCACCGGTGGACAAAAGGGTCGCCAATATTTTGGCTACCCCGGGCAAGATCCAAACAACCCCTCCCAA